>JAPYZA010000399.1:33634-57715 GCA_030522685.1 Eupelmus azureus
AAAATTACTCGCTTCGATCGGCGCGCGATAGCTAGTAATAAATAATTCAAAGTGTTCTTTACTTATAGATGATCTTTATATTTCTATACTAGAAAAAGATCTAAAATAAAAGCTGCTTAACACCTAGCGCTCCGCGGCATTCTATTTTCAATTTCAATAATCCATTATTTAAAGATATTAAGCCTGAATGCCTGGTTCTAATGCTTCAATCAATACACGCATTGAAAAGGTTTAGCCCCTTATATCACTTTATATTATAGCCTCGAGGCGCATTCGCATAGAAAGATAGGCAATCGTCGGGGCTCTAGCACAGCGGCGGCGACACGCGTAAGGACACGCGTGCGTTGAATACACTCGCACGACGAAGCTCGCTCGACTGTGCCACAGCCGCGCACGAGTGTGTGTGTGTTTGTGTGTTAGCTAATGCGCTCGCGCGAGCGAGCCGCAGTTCCTCGCCTTTCGTTTTTCCTTCGTTGGCAGTCGGTCCTTGAGAAAATCTTCTTGCCTCGTTTCTGAATTTCATCATCAGTCCCCCCTCCGCCGGATCAGGCGCGGACTGGTAGTGGTTGTATTCGCGTAACACAGGCGGCAACTGCTTTTCTCATTTTCCCCGGCGCTTAGCTCTTTCCTTGAAGGAGAGGATAAAAAAAGGAAATCAGCCGCACGCGCGTGCGGCTCCTTGGCATAGATTGCAGCCAGCCTCTCTCTCTCTTTCTCTATCTTTCTCTGCAATTCCGGAACGGAAAATTCATCGAGAAAAAACGAAGAAATGTGCGCTGCGTGCCGATTGCGCACGAGCCCTCATATTTCATCCTTCCCCAGCGATTTCCAGCCTTCTTTATACTTGTAAACCGCACGCGAAAGTTCCAAAACTGGGCGTCGTCGTCATCGTCGTTAAAAAAAATATTAAAACACAGTCGGAAGCCATTGTACCTCGGCTCGTCATCGGGCAAAGTCTGCTCTAAGAGCCGTATATCGCTTCCTAATTTCCAATGCGAGAAAGACGAAGCTGCTCGGTCGTTAAATAAGTGACACGGCGGCGCACACGGTCGTTAGCGCTCGAGCTCGCGATATCGTCGATGGCGCGCGACCATTAGCAAACAAAGCTGCGCGAACGTACGGCCAGTCATTACCAGCGCGGGCCTTATTCAGCCGGCGATTTCGATGCGCATTGTTGCTCGAATCAATATGTATTGTTAATAATAATGTTCGGCCGGTTCCGCGAGCAATACACCTCAATGGAGCCTAATTGGATGGCAGAGCGAGATATTTCGGTATTTAATAGACCCGTAACTCGCGCTTAGCGCGGAGATATGGCTGTCTAAAAAAAGACTGGACTTTTTCTCGGTTCCAATGGACGAAAAAGGCGCGCGTCACCTTGAGAGTCTATCGGCAGCTAAAAAGGAACGCGCACATAATAACTACGAAAGAAAAAAAACGTCGCGAAAAAAATATAATATTGAAAAGTCGTTAGATTATTCTGCGGTTTTTGCCGTGCGCAAACACACACACTCACAGACACCCATAGGCGCTCTCGGCTAGATTAATAGAACGGGCGCGCTCGCTGGCCTTCGACGAGGTTACGCGCGCGCTCGCCGGCATAAAAGGCTCGTTTGTTGGCACGCTCGCGATGCTGCTGCCTTCCGCACGTGGTGAACGTGCCGCAAGCAAGCCCGAAGGATATACATATATCCGAGATTACACGGCTCGGCTCATATAGGTGCGAGAAAGAGAGAGGAAGCGTTCGTCGTCGCCGTCGCCGTCGACGTTCCTCCTCTTTTTTCCTCTCTTTCTCTTCCAACGCGCTGATCACTTCGAAAGGCAGCCAAGTGTACGCTGGCTCTCGGATTCACGGCTTTTTTTTCCTGGCTCGCGGAATACAACGGCCCTGCCGTGGCATTATCATTCGCTGCATGAGGGAATATGAGGCTCGCGAATGAATGCAGCGTGAAAGTCAATGAGGCGTCCTGAGCGCGCGCGCGCTCGTGCTTACCGATTAAACCTCATTGGCCCTGATTTATTGGATTTCGATCGAGCGAGCCTGTGTGCGTGCGTCTGTGCCAGGCCAGCCAGCGAGTACGCGACTCGCATGTCTCAGAGGCGCAGAGTAAATTATTAAGTACGCGATCGGAGAAAAGAAAATTTACTTTTCGAGCTGCGTGCGCGTGTCTCGATATAGTCCTTTGGCTGTGGAGGAGGATTAAGGAAAAAAGTCAGCTTGCTTGGTATAGTCGAACGTATAGACCAACGGTAAACGGCGACGCGCCTTTCACCGCGAGTGAGCGCGCTCTTAAAATTCCGGCTGATTAATTGCGTCGCGAAACCTTCGGCAAAGCTGAATAATCGCGCGCTCTAGAGGGAACCTGTGCGCGCGCGGCGCGACGACAATGATCGATCGGCCGCTGTGTATGCATGCTCGCGTGTAAACCCGTACAATGTAGCGGTACACTCGTGGGATGCACGATAGCGCGTCGAGCATGTATGTATGCCCTTCGAACCGCCGAAAATCCATTGTGCAGCCTGGCGTTCCTGGCTCTCTCTCTCTCGTCGACAGTCGCAATTATATCGCGGGCTCTCGAGGAGCGAGAAAGAGAGAAACAAAGTAAAAACAATACACGCGTATATATCGGGGCCCCCGGTAGTTTTCCAGCTCGGCCATTGTTCTCTCCGCTGGCGCTGGCATAATGCGTGCGAGGCTCACATTTTCGGCTGGTTCTCCGCGAGGCAGGCTTTGCTCGCGATTGTTTCGCGAACGCCGTCGGAATTAAGCGGCAGGGTGTGGCGACAGGGAGTGGAGCGAAATCAGCGATAGGTGCCTATATAGCCTGCGCGCTGAGAAAAAAAAGCAGCGCGCCGAAATGAAAGAAAGTGCAGACTAACCAGCGGCGCAGTGCTCGCAGGCGCACAATGGCTAGCTACACGGCTAGCGCCGATCGTCGTCTAGGCGAGAACTCTAAATGTCCCCCGTCTCCCCACTCCAGCTCCGTTTTCCCCCACCTCTTCGGCCGTGCAGGGCAGCTGTGGCTGAGGAACAGGTGTTGTGAGAGAGCGAGAAAGAAAGAGCACGTCAGCTGTTTGGGCCGGCGGCTCCGAGACGCTTTACATACAGTATGCCGAGACCGCGCGCACCGAGCGCTTATGTTCCGAGTTTATACGCTCAGTGCTTTTATATTTCAAGTTTTCCAAGTTGGTCTTTTCTTCCCACTGCTCTGCGTGATTGCGACTGTTGCGTGAGTATCTTACAAGAGCTAGAGAGAGCGAGAAAATGAGCTATTTGATAGGGTAGGTAGATTGCCGGTATAGAGCGGCGCACAAAACCGATCTTTGTTTCCACGAGTTTTCAATAGATTGATAGATATACCGGCTGAATTTTTTATCGCTGCCGAATTTGGTAGGCTGCCGCTGCCTAAGGCGCGCCCGTATGCGTGTGTCCGCGCGTATACCCAACGAGAGCCTTTGCCAGAGTGAACGTACGGCATAAAATGTCCCGGGGTATTACTTAATATATCGGCGATAGATAAAGCTTGTCTCTATTATAGTGGAGCTCGGGGGCCTGGTAAAATTCAGCTCCTTATTCGAATCGCGCTCGGCAGCGCCTGATTTGTTGGACGTGCTCTCATTTCAGGAAACGTTAAATCCCCGCGCACTCGCGCCAGCGCGATTTATCACGGCGAGCGAGCTCCGCGCCGCGCGCGCGCGCCGATTAAGAAAACCGGTATACCACTCGCGCGACTCTAGCTAGTTTTCGCGAGAGAGTCTCGCGTGTGTGTACTCTCCCCTATCGCCATCTCGCTTCTACTCGCTCCGCGGCTGACGTATCACACCCGGCTGATCGTTTCAGCTCGAGGCTTTTGATCGATCCACGAGAGCTGCCGAGCTTCCGCTACTACTTTACAACTTTGCTTTTTCTCGGCTTCGTTTTTCACTCTCTGCCTATGCGTCGGTGTGCTATAAAAAGCGAGGATAAGTGCGTTTGACACTTGCGAGCGCCGGGCCGTAGGGATAATTATAGACCGCCTGGGTTTTATGGACTTTTAATCAAAGTTATTCAATTTCTGCGCTCGTAAGAGCCGCAGCCTCGACAGTCTAATTGTTAAATTACCCACGGCGAGCGCACACCAGCCTAGACTCTCTCTCTCTTTCACGCCTCGCAATTCCAGCAATAAATCCAGCGCTCTCCTCGAGAGTAGCCCGTCCGCCGTAAATCATCAAGCATTATATATACGCGAGGTCAGGGGGCGAAAGGGATGAGCCGAGCCAAAGAAAATCCAGCGCCACAGCCTTTCTCCAAACACTTGCTATCGCTCGCTCGCCACGTGTTGTATATAAAGTGCAGTGGCTCGTCCAGCAACGTCATGATGGCTGCAGCTCTCTGGGGCCGTGCACGGATTTGGGTTTGGTCGGAGCTAGAGCTCGTGCGCGCGCCGAGACAGAGCGAGACGAGGGGCGATGTCAACGTGCGCGCCCCCGCAGCCTGGATCAATACCGCAGAGCGAGAGAGAGAGAGCCGGCAGCAACGCTCGAATATCTCGATGCCACTGCTCTGCTCCGCTGCGAAATTAACGTCCCGTGCGCCTGCGGCAGCGCGCCGCGGCTAGATCGACGCGGCTGGTTTATGGCTTTACGAGGGCGTAAATATTTGGATGGCCTCCGCTAGCTAGCTCGCCTTCTGATATTGCCTAGGGTGGGGGCTTTACGGAGGATACCTTTCGAATTTTGCTCGCTCCTCTCTCTTTTTTTTCCGAGGCGAAGCTAGACGGTGTAAAAATAGATTTCGGTCTGGGCGATTGGAATGCGGCTGAAAAAACGGTTTTCGGAAGTGTTTTGAGGCTTTTTTCGGGTCCGCAGTGGACTCTTGAAAATTTATACGTTTCAAGGAAACGGCTGATGAGATAGTTTCGTCGAATAAATTAACAAAGCCGCTTTTTCTCCTGCAGCCCGACAAACATCGCGAATAACAAAACCCGCGCTTTGTTTGCCCGGGTCGCATAAACCGTCCGTGCGCGCATTTCTATAACCATTACGTAAACCAGAAATTCGAGTTTCTGGCACGCGTGCGCGCATTAACAACGTACATTTCGTTATAGCGGCCGAATCACAACAACCGAAAGGAAACTCGCGCGCACGCGGCTTCGACGCGACAGTTTGCCCGCAAGCTATACTCGCGCTGCAAACTTTCGGAGCCTCTCACTTCCTCTTTTTCTTCTTCCTCTCGCGCGCCACGCCGGTAATTAGCGGCGACGCTTAAATAACACGACCGGCCGTATATATACGCGCGGCAAGTGCTTTAAACTTTGTCCTTTAGCGGCGGGCGCACGCAGCGGCATACTTATTCGTTAAAGTGCAGCATCGGCTCGAATTCGAGCCGAGCGTCTGCGGTTTCGCGGCTCTTCAACTATGTAATGCCAAGCCGGAAACTAGATATATACGGCGCAGTGCTGCCGCGGAGCGCTTTATAGGCGACTTCCGCGTCGGCTATCGCGCAAGTGTGAGTATGTCGGGCACGCTGCGCTCCTGGCACCCGGTGCGGCTCGCCAATTATTGAACTCGGTGCGTGTGTATATATGTAATGCTCGAATCGAACGCTTCCTTCTTTGTATTTTGTTTTTTTCTTTTAGTTTGCCTCTGGTTTTATTAAAGCTGCTGGTATTAGAAAAAGTACTTTTTAATAATTCATACGTTTTTAAATATTGGTTTCCGATTTGGAGAAACGTTGGAGGCTCGATTTTCGAGCGGGGTAAAGCTATAACCGAAACGCGCTACACACGAGGCCGGATCCGTACGTGTCCGGTTCGGCCTAGCGGAAATCAAGCGCCAGTAGCGGACGTAACAACTGTCGCGCAGTATGGCCTCAGTTCGCGCGCCCGCGATTGCGTCAAAATCAGTCGGCCGGTGTCTCATTGTCATTTCCCTCTCTCCTATCGGCGCCTCCTACTTTTTGGCCTTTCCCGCTTAGATTGTTTGCTTTTTTAATCGGCCCTCGTAAAAATCACTATATGATTCAGCGAGCGAGCTTATTAGACTCCGGACGCGTAGGTTTTCACAGATAGGCGATATTACTGCTCGAACAGGAAAATTTTATTCTCAAAACTCTTATTGGGGCTTTTTCGTGACTTTTATTACGGAGCGAGTTGCACTGCGCATAAAGACGGCTTTGTCGGAAATGCCAGTCCACTTGGCCTCGGTGACGCGCCTCGCTCTATCAATGACCGCTCGCGATAAGAAGGCATAAGTCACTTGTATAAATTTTGATTAATACACTTTTATTTGTCGTCCTCTGCGAGTCAGCGATTCATATTAATTACTTTATCTTCGCAGCGAATGCACAAAACGCTTTTGCGCGCGGCTCGTAAACAAAAGAGCCCGGCCGATCAGAATAAATTCATTTGCAAGAACAATTCAAAAATCGGATTTCCCTCCATTCATTTATAGCTCCATTATAATAGCCAACAGCGACGAATCGTGTACATCGCGTACAGAGCCGCGGCATGTACACGGCGAAGCGCAGAATAATCGACATTGAAATGTCATCTGCAGAATAACGAGCGTGCGCACATCGCCTCTACCCCCCCCCCCTCCCCTCTTCCCCCGCGAAAAGGCAATACGCGTCTGTGTATATATATACACGCTGCAGCAGGGGTGGAAATAAAACGGAAAGCCGGAATAACCATGATCGATCGGTTCGCGTCTGCGGTTCTCTGCTCCCGCAATATCGCATTAACGAAAAACAAGCAGAAGAGAGAAGGGGGTGGGGGGTACTATTAAAGTAGCTTTAATCAACGTCTGCCTGCGAAGATTAAGACGTTGCTGAGGGGTTTGGTAATGAGCAAGACGATTGCCAACTCTCAAGTTTGTTTTAGAAATCTTTCTTTGAATTATGAATTTTCTTTGCAAATGAGCGGAAAGTGTTGGATGGGAGACACTTGAGAGTGTAACACTTGGTTTCTTCGACATTGCAACAGTGGGTGGCGTTCGCGCGGAATCCGACTAAAATGACACATGGACACATTTTCTGTTTTGACATATAATATGCTGCAGCTCCAACTGGTAGAATGTTACTTTCTTAACTCTTGGGTTCGATCCAAAAATTTCTCATCGAAATGTAAATATATTTCATCTGACATTTCCCTAATGAAAAATTAAAATTAGACCGTTACCACAACGTTCCTTCTGCGGCTATTCTGAAAAATATATTAAAAATCTATATCTCAATCAATATAACGAATTCTGTCACGCCCAAACTATGCTTTCAAACTACGCTAAATGTTAAAATAATTAGCTATAAAAAATGAAGCTTGTAAGCAAAAATAGCGGAGAGCTGTATAGTTATATATATAGCGAAATCCATATTTTGCAAGCCGCGATAAAAAGCGGCCAAGCTGTCCGTGTTGAAAGCCATATAATAAGGAAGCCTCGTTCTCTCTCGTGTTTCAGGTATTTTAGCAGTCTACATTGCGTGAGCGGAGACGGTAGCGGCAGCGGCGGAGGAGACGGCAGCGGCGGCGGAGGAGGAGGAGGAGGAGGCGGCGGCGGTGGTACCGGGGCCGCAACGAGGTTGCTCCGAATCCGTAACCGCAGCATAGCAGGAGCCGGGGGCGGGGGCGGGGGCGGTGGGGCCGGTGCCGCTAACGGGGAGGCCAGCCCCCAAGGCGGCAGCCCCAGAGGGGGCAGCCCTCGTAGGGCCGCAACGGGCCAGCAGCAGCAGCAGCAGCAGCAGGGAGTCGAAGGAAGCAACAACGCTGGAGCTACAAGCGGCACGGCAGCCCAACAGCAGCAGCCAGCGCAGCAGCAGCAGCAGCAGCAGCAGCAGCAAATCACCACCACCACCTTTATCACCCCAGCGCCAACGTCAGGCACACGAGGCAGAAGCTGCCCATTGCCAAGCAGTGCGCAGACCACCGCCATCACCCGACGCGCTCCCATCACTTTCGTCCCCACCGGGGCATGAACATGGGCCAAAAGATTTCAGGTATACACTCATTCACATTATATTTATACACGTACTTTCCCTTCTTATTCCAGATTATTTTCTACACTTTCTTGGGTATACTTAGACTTTGAAAAACTTAAATTTATCTCGAGTTTAAACGAAATTATCCTTGGATTAGTGTGAACTCGATGAATCATTAAATCAATAATAAATTAATAATAATAATAATAATGAATATATATTACTATTATTGGCAACTTTAAAGCTTTCTATTTTCCTTTAGCTCTATAAATTTACTAAATAAATATCTTTAGTAAAAACTTAACGGGTCTAAAGTTTATGACGTCTCTACCCCTCAATTAATTGTGCAATCGATTGCTTTTTTGCCGATGAAAGTATTGACAAGCGTCATCGCTTCAAGGATTCGAACAGTTATAAATAAAGTGTAACAAAAAGTTGCTGTACCAGTAGTAATTGAATATTCAACATGCCACTTATATATTTAATAAATTTTCATATTTTATTAATAATTATTAAAAAAGAAAATAGGCCGAATACATTAAAAATAAAAGTCTATTATTAAACTCTAAAACTATACAAAAAAAATCGTAATTTTATTTTTAACATTGCTCGGAAAAAATTAGCACAAACAAATTGGAAAATTTAATCAAAATAAATTAGCAGCAAAGCAAAAGCGCATCTCGAATATCTCATTGTTATTAGAAGGGCAGATATCCGGCGCAATTAGAATCGGAACTTTGTTCGTGCTTTGCAAATGTGCTCGGCGGGTGCCAGAGGGTACCTGGGCCGCGGAGCGCGCGATTACAGGAATATACAGTCGCTAATTAAAGGTGTTGGCCTTCATTAGGAAAATTGCTATTCCCTGAAACGTCATTAATGCTCTTAGCCCCCTGCGATCCACATTTAATCGAAATCCCATATCCAGCGCAGCATTAGCGTAGTTTCGTAATTCCCATAGTTACCCAACTACCAAGCGCGCACAACAAAGAACTTTTCGTATACGGAAACATTCGTGATTCTACAGCTCTGTTTTTTCTCCTCTACAAAACTTTTTGATATAGTCGAAAGAAGGAAAAGTGGCAACGGCAGCCTGAATTTCAGAGAGTTGACTCGCTTGGGCCAGGGTCAAGGTCTCTCGTCTCCCGAGCTACCTGCCGAGCGTGTCTCCTAGCCCAGGTATACGTATCGGCCTGCGGCAAGCAGGTTTCCTCTCTCCCTCTCCTCGTAATGCTGCGAGGGCTCGTCGCCGTCGCGCTGGCCCTTCTTTCTCGCGCACAATCTCGAGGCCGCCGCCAGCGCTGTCGCTGCTGCGTTCAATCTCATCCACACTCACACAGATACACACTGGCCGTTCGTAGAATTTCGGGCTGCCTTTATTCCCCGCTCTCCTTTATTTTCTCCTCCTCTCTCTCTCTCTCTTCCTTGTTCTGAAGCTATTCTTCGCTCTCAGTCCGGACGAGCATCCGCCCAGCGCTGTGCTGTTAATTTTCGAATTAGTGAATTCCTCGATGCGAGCGCACGCAGTGTCTACGCGCGCAAATTGAAGGGGCGGGAAGTTCATTTTTTCTTCCTCTTATTCCGCGCGCCTTTTTTTTCTCTCTTCCCCGTGTGTATACGCACGAAAGGCGGAGGGCGTGGAAAATTGCCGCGAGCAAAGCTCCATTGCGAATCGTGAATAGTGAGAGAGGGAGGGAATAGTGAAAGAGGAGGGGAATAAGGATCGGATCGCGAACGAGCGTGTGTGTAGGTAAAAAGATCGATCGATTAATTTCTCTCCGGAGCTGCAGCCGGGAATCGATCCACTGCAGCCGGCGAATATTTGCTTCTCTCTCTCGCTTGCTCTCGTGGGATTTTAGCTGGCTTGGCGTTTATTACGTTCAGACAGCTTGCCGAGCAACAATGAGCTTTCGCGTCCGAGTGCACAATTAAACTTAATTGATTCCGTGCGTTAGTTACGTCGAAGGTATCAATAAATGCAGCCGAGCCTTTTCCCAAAGTGTTTTCCATTCGGATCTTAAAAATTTGGCAGGTTAATGGCTACAGCTCGAGCGTTTCGATCGGCACATATTCTCAAGCCGATAGTCAAGCGTTAAAAATCGTCTAAACGAATTAGACAGACACCTCGAACGCGAAGGCGGGAAAAAAAACGCTTAATAGCAACAAATTATCGGCGCCGGCAATCAATCGAAAGAGGAGAAATCGATTCTCGATTAATTGAGGGCGTAGCGGAGCTAGAGGGTGGGCAGCAATAAAGCGAACGCTTAACTAATTGCGCAGCCGCACTCGCGCCTTCGGATATATATATAGGATTTGCATCGCGAAATGTCGAGCACGCCGCGGAATGAAGAAAAGTTTCGAATCTCCAAATTCGCGGGATGCCGATAGGTATATATATAAAGGCGCGGAGAGATAGATATCGTATAGCGGGCCGCTCGAGGGAATCGTTAGCGCACCAGTGCTCTACAAGGAATGGCATTCCGAAGAAGAAAGTTTTGACATCGATCGGCATTTTCATTTCGCGCGAGTCATACCTTTACGGAAGGCCATCGAGCTCGCGCGCACGCCTTTGATTACTTTGACGTTACGGCACTTCTTCGAGCGCACTCGTGCTTTTTCTAAAGACCTTTTTTACCAACGGCTGCAGCAGCGCGCTTTTGCCTGCCGCTGGAATTTAATTAATTCTTTTTGCCTGGATGCTCAACAAGTTGAAAAATTATGCTCTTTGAATTACAAATTTCGTTTGGCTAGCGGTACGTCGCTGCTCCGTTCGACGGAATTTTCATGAAAATATATTTGCTTTTGTTTTTTTGCCGCTGCCTATTACGAGGCTCGCTATAGTATCGAGCCGCGAGCCTTTAATGTATTTATCAATAGTTTTTACTTAGTTGTACAACGGTCAAAGCAAATTACGATAAATTAGCAATGCAAAAAGCGAGAGCAGAGTAACGTGATAAGAGCCCGTAAAGCAATATCTGATTTCCCCAAGCTACTCGGCCCACGTAAAACTCTTAACGTAACGGCTTTGTTTAGGCAGCCTTTCCTCCACCTCGCCAAGGCCCCGCGGCATTATTTCTGCTAATAACACTCCAATACAAAAGCGAAAAAAAAAGAAAATTATTTCTAGAAAATCGTTGTTGACGACGTATCCAAGCGAAGAAAAGGCACGACTCTGAGGCTAATATTTAAGAAAAAAAAAGTCAAGCATCGTCGGGGGGGCCGGCCATTGCGCGACGACGGTTATAGGTTCAGGGCCGCGTTCTTGGTGTCTCTCGCACACGGCGCCTTACGTAAGTGCACGCTCACTCGCGCGCGCGCGTTACTTCACCTAAGTACACAATCCATCATGCGTAGGACAGGTTTTCTTTTTTCTTCGCTCGCTCTTAACTCGCGCGCTCCAATGATTTCCTCCGCTTTTCTGCGATATATACCCGGCGACGAAGAGAGCAAAGAAAGTCGTCGCCTTTTTTTCGAGTCGCTGGGGGAGAATTACAATCTCATAAATATAATTCCTTTCCTGCTGTTTTCCGATGAAAAGGCACTTGCGCTTAACGGAGTCATGGGGGACGGGGAAAAAGTCGCGAGTCTCGTGAGATTATTAGCTTTCGATTCGGAAGCCGCAATCCGCTTGCTGAGTTATTAAGTGATTCGGCCTCGGGCTGTTCGGCTTTCGCGCCAGTTGCTTCTCTTGTTTGAATGCTCCGATATTTTTGGACACCTGCGAAAAGAAAGGAAGTCGGTTGTTATCGAATGCTGGCTCGGTGGCGTATCCTATGACCGATAAATAAAAATATTATCTTTTCGATAACGAATTCACTTTTGTCCTCGGATGGTCTTGCGAACGTTGAATAAGTATTCATCAAAATAAAATTGTATTTTCTACACAGGAAAATTCCTCTTGAAATTGTCGAAAAATCGGGCTGCAGCCGAATTTCTTGCTCCGAAAATATATTTTAGGCAAGACGAACAGGTTCGCTGCTATATAGGATGCAGCTATAAAAATGCAGGTCCTCTCGTCGGCGAGTCACGTAAGGTAGATTCTCGGAAGGACTCTTTATTCCCGCGCGTCCGTGTGCGTCCGCACGCTTACACAGAGAGAAAGAGAGATAGAGGCGAGCGCGAGCCGGAGAAAGAGGGAGGAGAGAGAGAGAGAGGGACGAAAAGGTGGAATTGAATGGCGATCGGGCGAGATCAGTCAGCGGATAAAACGTCTACTCACCTCCGGGCTCTGCTCTCGCGCTCAGCTCCCGAGAAATCTCTCCATTTTCCCCGACTTTTTCTGCGCCCGCGTTTATGTGAGTATGTGTGTTTGCGCGCGCCTGTGTGTGAGAGAGTATACGTGTGACTAACGACGATGGAACGGCCCCCATCGATAAAGATCGATTCAGCGTCTCCTCTCATTAATCTGCGCCGGTGCAGGGAGAAAAAGAGAGAGAGAGAGATGCAGCCACGAAGCCTCAGCTGGCTGAAAATTTACGGCGCGTTGCCCTCGATGCTCCGCGCGCTATAGAGCATTATTATAGTCCCTTTTTCTAGATCTGGCCTGACCTGCAGCAGAGAGAGAGAGGAAGTTTTTCCAGAGATGGCCCGCAGGACTTTCTATCCAGAGTGAAAAGCGAGGGCCGGCCAGCCAGCAGAGTGTTTAAGCTCGATATCTCTGGGGCCGCTTGAAGAAAAGCGCGTCAAAGAACCTTCTCTCTCTCCGTCTCTCTCTTTTTTTCCCGCTCTATACGGCCCCTCTCTCTTTCCCTCGCGAGGAAAAGAAACGTCGGCTGTAACCCTCGACAGCTGCTCGAGCAAATAAACCCCACGGCCCGTTTCCAGGCTTGCCTGCCTGCCTGCCTGCCTGTATACCCGAAAACGGGCGGACACCGCCGTATATACACGGCCAGGCCCGCCTAAAATCCTCGAAAAATCCTCGAAAAATCCTCAGTCTAGTCGCTACTGCCGCCAGCCCCGCTACTGCTCGAGCGCGCGCACCTATCTCCTTTCCTTTTTCCCATTTTAGAATCTCGCGTTCTACCTCCAAAAATGATTCGAATTATCGATTCATTTCTTACTAGGTTTGCAGTTTTTTGCGTGATTGTGTATGAAATTTTATCAGTGTACTTTCCCGGCAATATCTTCATTCTGCATTATCTGACAGTTTTGTGATGGTTTGTTTTAAGCAGTGCCCGCCTGCCAGTGAAATAAATCTTCCTACCATATTTCAGTGCAAATAATCTCTAGATCGTGAAAAGCATCACGAGCAAGCATCTTAATCGTGTTATAAATAACGGAAAGTGCCGGAGTTCGACGAAAAGATCGGTAATTTTTCCAATAGGACGGCGGGCCTCCTACAACTCTACAACAATCGACGGATTAAAAGCTTCTCACATAGGCGTGTACAGCTGTTCTCAGCGACCAGCGCGCCCTCTGGAGTTACGTTGCGTCGACTCTCCGTCTCTCTCTCTTTCATTCTCTCCAAAAACCTTTTACCGACCTGCGAGCAGGGCGCCGACCTTAACCTAACCCCTCGCCGACTCATCGTATCTAGTAGAATCTACGAGCCGCCGTCTCGTTCTCCACTAAGTCAGTAAATAAAGTGGCACCCGAGTCGAGCGGCAGGAGGCGTTAGTGTGTGTGTAGTTTTCAGTTCCACTAGTTTACTCGAACGCCGCTATACTGGCTATCGAGGGGTTATTGGTTACATCCCGGCTCCGCTTCAGAATGAGGCAAAACTGTCAATACCAGCGCAAGCAGAGGCTGACCCTCAAGATGAGCCGGAAAGCATCACGTATCATAAGGACAAGAGGTACTTTGAACAGCGCGATTAATTATTGTCGAGGACGAGGAAAATAACGCAGGAATCTAATTCGTTGCTCTTTCTTTTGTGTGTCTGTGTGTCTAGCACCTTCCCAGAAAAACACTGTTTTGCTTCTTGTTATTTGTTTGTTTTTTCCTTGTAAACAAGTGTGAATCTTCCGGTTTACGTTCGATTGGGAAACGGCCACGTGCAATTGCTCGATTTTTCTTAGCGCCGATTGGGAAATCGCATGGATTTCTTGGAAAAGCGAGATTCGAAATCTCGTTTACCTTGCAATTTTCATATAATTCCGAGGGTTCCTAAGAACCATCCCCATTGTTTATTCGAAATTTCAAACAAATAAGTGCGATACTTGTTTGCTTTGCGTATTATATACGAAATTCATTACAATGTTCTGATCGTTCATGAGAATATTCTTGTTGAAATACGGTATACGTTGAATCAGATGTGAAATCATAAACATGAAGTAATGATTAGGACTATATTGACTTATATTTTATCAGCAATATATTTTTATATATACAATATTTATTTTATGAATTTCTCGACGTATTTTTTCCTCGCTTTATCTCGTGTTAGAGATAGGAGCTCAATTCTATTGTATATTTACGTATGAATAAATTTTCGTACACAATAAAATCAAAATTAAAAAAAAAACGATCAATACATTTATTAATGGTTCAATCGTAAAACACGCTTGAATTTACATTAAAGTAACTTATTATTAATGTATATTGGGTAAATTTACTGTTTGCACAATTAAATAAATCCATGTATTTAATAATATATGATCTTCAATTAAATTAAATCCTTTGTAAATATTTAACGCAGAGAGAATATTATTAAAATTACAAAACATTGCAATATCAAAACATTAAAATATAAAATTTAGAAATCAAACATCCAATTCTCAAAATTGAGAAACTTAAAGATTATATGACTAACGTTTGTTTGTTTACATTGTTACAGGTGGAGTGAAAAGCGTATCGCGCGAAAGCGGCGGCAGCGCGGGCGGCGGAGTCGGAGGCATCGGCGGCGGCGTAGCGCCATACAAATCGGTCGTACCGCGTGAGCTCGCCCAGGACTTCTCCAGGTCGGCACGTCTCGATGTGCTCCTGGACATGCCCCCCGCATCGCGGGAAACGCAAATACATCACAGCTGGAATCCCGATGATAGAAGTTTAAACATTTTCGTCAAGGTACGTTTGTGCAGTTTGCCAAAGTTTGGATCGAGGGGACAGAGAACTTTTCACCGCGGTTGGATTAACACCTAGTTTGCCGAGAGTCTTAAGAATGCGTTAACTTACTAGCTTTGTCTCTGTCTCTGTTTCTCTTTCTCTTTGTGCCTCAACGCAAGCAGTTCTCAAATTAATGGATGACAAAGACAGCCTCCAAGCGACGCTCGTAACCCGCTTAAATACTATTTACGCTGATCCAAGCGTCGTCGTTGAACGCTGCTTTGGGTTCAGCTAGCTTCTGGTCAACTAATTAATTTTTTATTAAATACAAGTTTATATCTCTGTCGCTGTTAACGAATTTAAATTTATTCTATCTCTACCGTACAAATGATTATATTTTTTCCACGCTTAAAGAATCTTTTTTGATATAATTAATGAAGCACATACTGACTATATTTTATTGTTTGATGTTATAGGAAGATGACAAGTTAACCTTTCATCGACATCCTGTCGCACAAAGTACAGACTGCATAAGAGGGAAGGTGGGTTACACGAAGGGTATGCATGTCTGGGAGCTCCATTGGAGTACAAGGCAACGTGGTACGCACGCTGTTGTTGGCGTAGCAACAGCAGATGCACCTCTGCACAGCGTCGGTTATCAGAGTCTTGTTGGAAACAATGAAATGAGCTGGGGCTGGGACCTTGGCAGAAATAAGCTTTATCATGACTCGAAAAACAACAATGGAATTACGTATCCTGCACTTCTCAAACCCGAAGAGTCATTTATCGTTCCTGACAAATTTCTGGGTAAATAGTGTCAATTCTCATATCAAATTCTCAACTTGATTAATAATTAACTTGATTTTCAACAGTGGTACTCGACATGGATGAGGGTACACTAGCATTCGTTGTAGAAGGCCAGTACCTCGGAATCGCGTTTAGAGGTCTTAAAGGTAGAAAGCTGTATCCTATTGTTTCGGCAGTTTGGGGTCATTGTGAAATCACGATGAAATACATTGGTGGCCTTGATCGTAAGTATTTTGATTTGACCAATACATTTTTTTCTAATTTTATGTTAAAATTATCAAACTCTACTAAATATAAATTTTAACTTTTTAGCTGATCCTCTACCACTCATGGACCTTTGTCGGCGAGTCATCCGACAGCGAATCGGCAAAGAACGACTAGAAGAAAAGATTAATGAATTGAACCTGCCGCTAGCAATGAAGACTTATCTCCTATATAGAGACAGGAGGTAACCACAAACTAATGTTTTCTGAGACGCCACATCAACTACGATCACGACTACTACGACTACGATAACCATGCGACATCGTTAAAAACTACAGCGCACAGGGGACCCGCCAAACCCCTCGTATGCCATCGAGCAAGGCCCACCGACAGCTACGTGTCTCTCCTACTAAATAACAAAAGAAAAAAGGAAAATGTGTATATTAAGTAAAAAGAATGAAGTCGCTTAATCATCAACAATCGCTAAAGCGAAATAGCGAAATAGCGAAATAGAGTCTGTTAAGTTTTTTTTTTTTCTTAAGATTGACTCAAAAAGTTTCAGTTTAGAGAGAAGTTTTTGAAGCAGAGAGCGATTATAGGCAATTTTTAGGTGATATTGTTGTTTTATGTTATTCGTGTGCGATTAAAATCGTAGAATCTTTATTACTTGTTAAGATAAACGACGACTGTCGCAGATTCTTCATTTTCCTTTTTTTATTTTGATAAATTTTGTTAAAATAGGTGTGAAATAATTTAATGCTAAATTATCGCACTTAGAAATAAAGTAATAAAATTGTAAAAAAAAATTTACTAGAGACACGCTGCGTGGTGAGAATTCGTACGATCTTGGCGGTACTTCAAGGTTGGCCAGTAAAATATTAGACTTAGTCGAGCCTGAAGACCAAATGGATGAACGAATGTCTTTCTCTCCTCACTTAAAAATTCAGGGCTTGTGCTCTAGTCCAGCATTGCGAGCGGGCGAGGATAAATATTAAAATTGTGAACAACACGAAATACTTGTAAACAGCCAAGCAGGACTATAAGAGACATTTACGTTGAATAAGACGATCGCTAATTAATTACACAAAAAGAAGTGAAAATGTGTGTACAGTAACGAAAGCCAGCCGAATGAACAGCCACCTTCCAGTAGACTTGGTTTTAAATTAATTTTTTTAAGCATGCTAGATCTAACAAGAAATATAGTGGTGTGCGTGTATCGTAGGTGAGCCGAATTTCCGAGATTGGCGGAAAGATTTTTTGAATTTCATGAAAACAATGTCTGTGTCATGCTTTTTTTGTTTTTTTTTTTTTTAATTTTTTTGCGTGATACGTGTAACAAGTCGTGGAATGGTGATATTAATCTCGTCATTTTCATTGTCTTAATAGTATTGAAAATAATTATCTAATTCTTAAAACTAAATAATTAATCGTCCATAGTTTGGAATTTCTAAAGTATAGTAAGTAAATAATAAAATTAATTTTGTGTCTAATTGAATAAATAATTGGCATATAAATTCCAAACAATATTAAAAAGAAAGACATGAAAACGACGATGATAAAATAATGGTGACGATGGATACAGTGATGATTAAGCGATGATAATGACGGTGAATGTCGATAATAATTGTATCGGGCGTGTAACTATTATACTATTAGCATGACAACTTATGACTGGTCTGTCTAGTTAATATCTTTATTCTTACGTTTTCGTCGCTTGATTTAAAGAAAATTGTAAGACGTAAGAAATAATGAGCCGGGAATCGGCTTTGTAAGCTGTACATAGATACGTTATAACATTTGTCTTCTCGACGATGAAGCGATAATTTCGTAATAATTTGTTTTTCGCTGCATCGCGAATTCAAGCAGACTAACAAGTTTATAAGTATTGAGCTGTTTGACGTTTCAGTATCGATGATTTTCAAACTTTAGAAAATTATTCAAAATAAGAATTTTTTAAAAATAGTTTTGGCAATCGATTTTCTTTTGTATAAAGATAGAAAATCGTCGAGATGAGAAAGTGGATTTTCTTATTTCACGGATTACAATATAGTTTTTTCGTGTTTATGACATTCCCAGTTTCTCACACATACCCGATTGTATAATTTATTACCAAACCTTCCGAAAATTGATCCACGCACATGTTTATAGATAGTCGTTGTTCGAGACCGAATGCTCGTGACGTGTCGCGTCTTCCAAATTGTTTAATTCGTTTGTTCATTACTTATTTATTTTTATAGCCACTATTATTTTTTAATATTTTTGAAAAAAAAAATAAATATTGAAATATTTCTTGACACTCGCGCTTTGACTTCATATCTTTTTAGTTCTAACACACCATAATTCTTTTCCAGTCTAGAAACGCACACCTAAGCATTGTAATGAATGCAAAAAAAAAGCTTCCTATTGTTCCCGACGAAATAAACTCACTTGATAAAGCGTGACCACTCATAATTTGTCAAATTTTATACAAATGAACATAAGCATAATCTAACTTTAGTTCATTCTCAATGACAGAAAAAAAAATTCTCAACCCTGACTATGAACTTGGTAAGATTTTGCAAGCCTAAAAAAAAAGAAAGCACATAAGTACCATAAATTTTAGGCAAAAGAAAACAGAGAGAAAGAGACGTGTATGCTAAGGTCATTATAAATTTATTATAAATATAAAGGGCAAAACGTATGTACGAAGGACACTAAGGACTGCGTTGTAGCATTAATATTTTATAAGATCCAGACGCGGTCACGTTTCGAGCATACTGGACAGAACAAATAGTGTTAGAACATTGTACATATTATTATTAATAATATTAATATTATATCAATTGATAGTTTAATTGATTAAGCGATTATCGTGTTAGTCGACATAATGTGGATTCATTTTATACGGTAGGCTCGACGATCGATTGACCCATTTAGGACTATGATTTTCGAGCTCGGACAAACTTGTGTAAGCGTCGCATAAATTTGTTTATTACATAAAATTGTACGCTTCCTCCTTTAAGTGGGAAGAAAATATCGTATAAAAAGAAAATGATATGCAAAAAAGAGAGGTGAAACTAGAGCAAAGAGGAAAAAGATTCGAGAGAAAGAGAATCAAGCTGATCCTCTTTTTATGATAATATTTAACGCATCTAAGACTACAGACTGCAGGTAGCAATGATGATCAATTAAATGCTAATAAACGACTAAGAAAGTAAACAAGTGTTTTTATACCAGAGAATACTCAAACTTTCGAATTCTATATTCTACTGACGATGACCTTGTCTTCTCTTTCTCTCTTCTGCTTCCTCTATATATACATATATATAAATCTTGTTTCGATGCGAGATCCTCTCTTTATTTCTTTTGCGTACGTCCGTTATTTCTTTTCCGACGAGCCGAACAAACACCATCCACTTCGGCCTCCGAGCTCTTTGGTGCCTCGATCTTGGTCTTGCTTAGATAATTGTTTCACAATTACCAGAGATACTCGTCTTACGCGAAAAAATATGACGGCCACGCGTTGACCGAGAGATAAAATAACAATACCGACAAGATATAATAATAAAAATGAAAATAAATATTCGATCACTTCTCGTAAAATTGTTTGAAAGGTTCGATTCGTCGAAAGGAACAGTGCCATTCTCGCGAAGTGACCAACTCGCGCTTGGATCCGATGAGTTCAGGTCCAAATAGTTATAATGGTGATATACCCATATATATCGACCAAATTGGCAATTGATGTAGCTTTTTCTTTTCCAAATTGAAAGTATAAAAAAAACATACCTGACTCAAGCGAGTCTAACGCGAGTGAGGCCAGTGTTTCTGGAGCTTGTACATAGTAATACTTTTGTAACGATATCTAATGACATAACTACCGGATGAAGAAGTGAGTTACGCGATAATGTCGCCGCGAGGAAATATGATGCAAATTGATGTGCGAATAATTGAAGACGTAAGGGTGTGTGCGAATGCGAATGTCAGACTTTTTAAGAGGAACAAAGACAATTTGGTGCGCGCTGCTTCGTAAAAGAATTAAGAAATTAAAAAGTTTACGCGCGCGCCAAAGATTTTATTTAAAAGTACCGTTAGAAGCAATCGAGTTGTATTTTCAAGTTTTCCAATTGATAATTTTTAATTTTTTTATATGTATACGATAATTGACAAGCGCATTCAGACGTTTACGTTTTGTTATACTTGTGAGAAATTTTTCGCGATTCGCAATAAAAATAAAGTTATTTACGCGTTTTTCAATTTATTTATTGTGTTGATATTTTTTAATTTCTTGCATTATGCAAGGTTTATGTTTTAGTGCCCTTTATTATTTACTCTTTCTGATTTTCCACGCTCAAATATAAAATTAATAAATTGTAAATGAATGAAAATGACGAATGATTACGTTGATCGTTCAGGATGTTTTACAAAAACTATTGAGCGCAACTGTCATTCAGAGACGATCGAGTCGTGTTTTAACGCGCAGGTAACTTTGCGACTGAAGATAAAGCGCCTTCACTTCAAACGAGATTTGAACGCTTTTTTGCCCCAATCAAGATGTAAACACAATTACAAAACAGTAGATTTTCTAATTCATGCTTAACGCAATGTAAGTTCTCAATGAAAGATATCTACTTAAAGGGGCAATAAAAGGAGTGAATGTTAATCGCATGCGGAGGAAGATTAAATGAAAGAAAAACAATCGGTCGAACATCCCCGATTTAAAGATTGTATGCGTTTGACTATTTCTTTGTGTTTATAAGCCTGGACTATTGCAACGAGCGATCTCACCGTCTATGATTTAAGTTATATAAAAAAAATGCGACTTAGCGAAGTATAATTGCTGTATAGCGCGACGATACGGAGCGATGGAGAACTTATAAATACGTAATGCCTTAATGTTATATGAACGATAATAACGATAGTGTTATGTAATTAGTTGAAGAGAGGAGATTGAAGTACCAACGCAATTTTATCATTGTCTCCATTATCCTCTGTTTTCGTTCGTGATTTGATATTTTTTATATAATGTAATATGATTCCAAGTAAGAGTGTTTGTGAATGTGTGTGTGAGAAAGAAACGTAAGCGTCTTATAATTAAAAATAAATGAGCGAATGAGTGAGAGAGAAAGAGAGAGAAAGAAAGCGAGCGTCCAAGTGCGTAGAGAGCAGACTGTGCTGTCTAAAATAGTTCAGGCTGGATGTCGATGTTTGTAGCGATAAAAAACAAGCAAAACAACGTATTGTAATTAAAAATTGAGAAACCATTACTTGAGCTTGTTTTCTTTCTAAAAATACTAAAACCATTACAACATTATTATCATTATTAGTCTTACGATTATTATGATTGTTTTTATTTAATTGACGTAGATAAACATTTATAAAACAACTTATGCTTTTATTTACTAATTAATCAATCATTTAAATGATCTTATATAACATTATTACGTTGACATTTTTAACGCATATATTTATTTCTCTACGGTTTAACTTTTAAAACTTATTTTAAATCATAAAGATATTATTTGTTCGAAAAAACAAACTGCAGACTTTTAATACATTAACTTACATTTTTTCATAAATTAAAATAATGTCCTCTGTGCATTTCAATTATTTTTTTCTTTCGATTTTCATGTTATTTTATATAAAATCACTTTTCATGATTTACTCTTCCTCTTCCTCTTCAAATGTTGACGAGTCATTTGAAATTTCAAAATTACAGTCTCTGTAGATTACATCGCAATCCTCGCCTCTCAGACCAGCATTGGCAGCATCTTCCACAAGACGATCCCATCCAGGAGATACTTCTTTCAGAGAATTTTGCACGCTTCGTCTACAAACAAACGTTTTGAAAAATGAAATTTAATTCTATAATAAATGCCATTCTAAAAAGACATTTTGTAAAATTTTAGAAAATTTGATTGTATTTTTCTTTTATAACACTTTACTTCAATCTAAATACATGATTTCAAAGGAAAAATAATAAGATATTTCTCTTAGCAATTTTGTATACTCTTAAATAAAATGCAAATAATATAAAAATTAATTAAATAAAATACTTTCACACACTACATTTTCTTTAATCTATAACACAAAAACAATTTATGATGTTGAAACAGACTTGAAAAGTTTAATACGAAAAGTACGAGATTAAAAAACAAACCATCCAATTTCAATCGCGATCCTCGCGACGTCCAATTCGAAAACAATTTCCGCGCGAACTCGTCCGCCGAGATTCCTCATGTTAAAATAATTTTCTGGTCTACGCTACACGAGGGATTCAATAAAAGAAGCGACGTAAAAGTTGAGATTGCAGTTCCATATTCCGTCGGGCGGAGCCGCTCCTAGCCTCACCCCCTTCGCCCCCCGTCCCGATATATGCAGGCAAAAATTCGACGGGCGAGAGCAGCGAGGGCTAGATTCTCAAGAGTCTCGAAAGTCATGGCTGCCATCGCTTTTTCATCCAACAAGCCACTCGCGCAAAACTTTCCCAACGGCGAAACTTTCCGAGTTACTCCCTCTGTTCTCGCTTATACCTACAGCCAGGCTAAAGCCGAGCTCCGGGAATATTTCTATACATCGAAGAGCGGGAAACATAAGTCGCGAGGACGACTCGGCTATGAAAGTGCAGCGCGCGTTTGTCACTGCCAAACTGGCCGCAAAGTCCGCGCCTTTTCGTCCCGTAAACCGTAGTGGTTTGCAACTTTTTTATACTTTATATAAGGCGAGAGGAAATAAAAAAGGTGGCCAAGCGACTTACGTTAAATACTTGGCGAAGACTTTGCCGAAGACGCCGAGATCCTCGCGGAGCTTGCGGTTCTCGTTGCACAGGGTCCTTTGTATGCAGCGCACTCGCGCGTCCTCGTTTAAAGCCGATTCCGCTTCTGGAGTCTGAAACAAAAACTATTCGTTTATTTCTTTCTTTTTATTGGCCTTTTCATTTCTTTTTGTTCGAGCTGGGTTAGAAGGACGCTGCAAGAAATGTATATAAATAGTTGCTTTATTTTTGCGTTACGTGACTTTTCTAATTTCTAATTTACTAAATCTTCGTGGATCTGATAACGTATTATTTATTAGTAAACATAAATAATTTTAATCTTTTAAGAAAATTTTGTTGTGCAATACCGTCGTACTATTATACGGAGAAATCTATGAATTTTTAATAAATATAAAATAAGATTCACATTCGCATTCGCGGAAACATATTTATACAGATATTCATTGCCTCTGCACTTTTCCAATTCTTCCACTCCCTCAAGATAACTTGCAGAATAAAAAAAACTTCACCCTCAAAAAAAAACGGAACACGCGACAAGAAAGTTTCATTCATAAGTTTCCCCCAGCCACCCCTACACTCTCGCCCCTATACCAATTCCACCCGTCGCAAAACATAACTACATATACAAACCAACGTCTCGAAGCTCGTCAGCAGATCCCGTTTCCTCCTGTTGGACAAAATCTCGACCAAAGCATCCTTGCGCTTAGCCGCGGCAATGGAATTCTGAATGACGGCAAAGAGCAGCAGCAAGCCTATGAAGCTCACGATGACGAAGTGCTTCGCCGTGGGTACAAGCGCCGAGTCTATCGGCGCTGGCTGGGAAACCGGATAAGCATAGTTCGGCTCGAACGGGTAAGCGTAGTGCTCGCTGCGAAACTCGGTAGTCGGGGGCGGCCCGTAGCTGTTTCCTGCAAGTTTCAAAATCTACTGACGTCGAGCTGAAGTTTATGGATCGGGGAGGATTGAAAGTCAAAGTCGCGCGATATTGCGCAGCCAGCGTGTTGCTCGCTTTGGTGCAATGAAAATGTTTACGTTACTTTTTGGATTTATAATGATTAGGATCTATTTTGGTTTCTTTGTTATTTATTTGAGTATAGTAGTTGTTTAGGGTCCGGACAAGGTCTAGCTAGGATTTAATGAAATTTCAAAGATCTAAATAATTAAATTTCTACCCGGATGAATGAGCATGAAAACTTGTTTTTCCGAATTCACCAATTTTTCAAGATCTTCTACTACGTAAACTGGCTGCACAAACAACAGGGAATTCTATTTTTGACCTCAAAGGGCCATTTTTTGCCTGCGGAAACTTTTATCGAATGCAAATAAAATTCTGTGCAAACGTTAACTTCAATTTCCCACTGTTTGACTTCACTTCTACATTTTCAAA
>JAPYZA010000400.1:0-26189 GCA_030522685.1 Eupelmus azureus
AGATACGGTCCATCATCTGGGGTCTCCTTAATCTCGCAGCATATAGGAGCCTTTTTGTGCTTTGTATACGAGCAAGCGACGAAACGAGCAAGGTTAGTTTTCGTCAAATTTGCATAAATTTGCTTTGAGGGAAAGAGAAAGAGAAAGAAAAAGAGAAAATGAGAGAGAGAGAGAGAGAGAGAGAGAGAGAGAGAGATAAGTTTGTATAAACATGTGTACATGTGTTTATGGTGTGTGTGCTTTTGTGCACGTAAAATACTGGGCGTATGCCGTCGCTTATGTAGGGTTGAGTGCTAGTTTTGAATAGGTCGTTGGTGATGTTTTTCTAGTTTGAGATTACGAGTGATTTTTGTTCATCTTCTAAATGTATTTTTGTTTTATTTGTAAAAGTAGGTCTGATCACTTAACTAAGTTTATTATAGCTTGATAAATGATAAAGTTTCATTTCTACCAAAGTGAAAATGTTTCAAATAAAAATAAAAATAATAAAGGCTTTGACTTTTTCGGAGGTATGACGTTAAAAAGTAGGTTTTATAATAAATAAACATAAAAATTAAAAGATAGTAACACTTTAACAGATTGCCTGCCGCTAAGTGTATCCTAATAGCAACATGTTGCCAAGCATATTTTGATTATCTACGAAAATATTGTGTTACGCTATATGTCACGTCGGCTATTAAGCCTAGTCTGACAGTTCACGGATCGTTACTACTGATAATAAACAGGTTCGAGCAACCCTTTTATTAACATTCTTTTATTTTTTTTCTTGATCAAAATAGAAACGATTCAGTCTGTAGCAACAAAATCATAAGAACGTTGACAAATGTTTAAGACAAAATCGAACTGAGTATTCTAGAGAATGGATATAATATCATTAATAAATAATACCTACAACATTTACTTAGTTTATTTTAAGACTCATGATTATTCTACGCATTTAATTATATTCCAAGCAAAATATAATTCAATAATTAAACCCTCTGGTTCTTTAAAAACATCAAATGACCAATCGATACCGGTCCACATCTCGCTCACTACCCCCCAGTCCTGCCACCTGCTTTCACCTAAACGTACGTCAAATCCAGTCGGCTGTCATATGTGGAATAAAGAAAAAAAAATCCTCCCCGCACCGGATTCTCTCTATCCGTACTCTCCTTTTCTAATCTCTCTCTCCCTCACTCTCCCTCGCTATATATATCGATTATCGGTTTCGTTCTAAAAGCGTCTATACGTCCACGTCTGTACGCGCGCTATAACGTCTCTCTTTCTCTCTCTCTCTCATTCTCTCTGTCCCTGTCCTTGTCACGCGATGCTCGGACTGCACGTGTTTTTCAGTACACGACGATTTCGAAATCGCCGCGCCTACGACGCCCCAGGCTCGCGCGTAATCGAGCGGGGCCGAGTGTTAGATTTGTGGCGGACCATTAACGAGCTCCGGAGGAGGCCCGCGCGCGCGCGGATTTTCCGGAAGTTTCACTGAACTATGCGAAACCCTTCGGACGCGCGCGGCCGCGTGGTGTTTTTATGACGGGTCGAATTTTCGTGCGACGATGAGCTTCCATTATTTTTTTTTTTATTGCTGGGTGTGGCGCTTGGGAGTGGGTATGAAATGGCTACTTTCTCAGGAGGAGGGTTAATTAGTTCCTTGTATTGAGTAGTAGGAGGAGAGGTTGAGCGATTTGAGCGGGGAAAATGTGTATGCGCTGGGAGAAGCTTTTTTTGGGATACGATGTGGAAATTTTTTAAGAGGATAGGTTGGAGAACTATATTGAATGCCGAATATTATTTGTTGATTTAAAATTGAATTAAAGTTTTTGGATTTTAATTAAAACTGAAATACTTTAATATCGTGAGAATTTTTAGGATATAAATATTTGTACGAGTTAATATTATTCGAGAAAACGAGAATACAGAATTAAATAAAAATACAGATGAAAAATAAAAATGGAAAATGTTTTTTAATTACATATATTCTTGCTCTCAGTTATCAAAATTTCCTGCTAATATAGATAACATCTGTTATCAAAATAGGATTATTTAACAAATCTTAAATTATATAGTTTTCTAAAAATTTTTTATAGTAAAATGATTTGTCTGTTTTTAGAGATAAGTTATCTGTCACTTTTGCCATTTTATAGCATTAAACTATTTGAAAATTTTGTATAAATCAATAAAGTTAAATTGCAATTTGCAGATATTTAGGATAATATAAAATATTGCTTATTATATTTATACAAATAGAGCTTGCGAGATCAAACCGGAAGCATTTTTCTACATCATTTTGTATTAAAAGAAAATTCCAAAAGTTTTATACAAATCTATGATTCAGACTGGAACCTCTTCTTGTATAATATTATTCAAGGAATAATGTAGATATGTGTAAAATTGTAAATTTTGATGTTAGTTATTTATTTTTTTATTACACTTATAGTACAATTAAAAAGCAACTTTCTTATTGAAGTAATTTATAAATTTTACAAGATATTAAGAAAGAAAGTTACACATTAATTACATGATTTTAATTAAATTATTTAATTAATACAGCTTCAAAAATTTTATCGTTAAGTGACTACTTTATAAATTTAAAGCTACTTTATTTTTAAAGCTAATAAAAAACTTATTATTATAAAATAGTTAAAACAAAAAGTAGAAGAAAGTAAAAAATAAAAAAATAGTAATTCTTATTAGTGTTTTTGATTGCAATAAAATTTAGCATTATATTCTGACCTTAAAAATACAAAAAAAAAACGAAAAAGCAATTTTATTTTTGGAATCTACGTTATTCAAATATTTAAATGCCACGTATGTTTACAAGGAGTTTGAAATTCGCTTATCGATGATAAATCATGGATTACATTTATGCCTAATTATTTAAGCCCACGCCAACACTTGAAGCTAAAAATATATTTCAACGAGCTCTACATGCGTTTGAAGATTTTCCGAGCACTAAAGTGAATTATTTCAGAAAACTGCTCAAAACCTGCTTAATAATGATTTATAAATTGTAAAAGTGTATGCAAATTATACATTCTTTTAATGACTACTTTTGAACAATTGTATATTATAATCAGATATTTAATGATAACGATTAATGAATTTCGAATTACTTTTTAGTTTTTTTATTTTTATTATCATTCTAAAATATACTTTTTGTCTCCATTTTATTTTATTTAATAAAAAAATTTATGAATTAATAACATTTATTTTAAATTTATAACGTAAATTGTTTTAATTATAAAAGTACGTTTATTTTTCGCGCATAAAAGAAAAATATTTGTTTTAAACATGAATATTCATGATGATTTGATACTAGTAAAACAAGATTAATCTGTTAATATAAATAACAATTTCAATTATAACTATACATCGCTATTTTACCGTTCTAATAGTCTTCTATTTCTTGTAACAAAAACAGAACACAACTCTAAAAAAGCATAAACCTGTCTGATCTAATTAAGCCACCCAGAGATTTGTTTAGTTAACAGTCTGGTGTGCTAAATTTATTCATAGAACAATGACTTTGTCTATAATTAAGCTACTACTTAACTTTCTTTTTAAGATAAATAGTGAACTTAGTATTTGTATATTTTTAGTATAAATAATTTATAAATTTTAGTATACAAAGATTTGTGTGATTAATTGAAAAGATTTTAAATAAAAAAATCGAACATCAATTTCCATATTTTTTATGTTCATTTATACTATAATTACAATTGTTATAAGTATGATAAAGATCACGTCTAGAATAGAAATTCATACCCGTAAAATTAGTACTCCTGACAAGAATAATTGCGGTTAAAAAAATGTATCAGTAAAATCCATCATGATTCTGAAGATAAGAAGATGTATAGTCCCGATAACTTTATACGATGAAAATTTACATTTATTGTTTCATGCAATCCGGAATTTGTCATTTATTAATTACTTGCCTTGAAAAGTAACATTATTTAACAATAACCCATCATTCATTATTTTATTCATTAAATATTTAACGCTACACTAATATTCAAAGCCAATACATCTACCTGCCGTCCAGTTAATTAATAGCCCGAAGAATCTCATTCATCGCGAAAAGCAAATACTGAATAATTTTGCTATCATTATACTCTTCCAGTACAATGTTTAATCAGCATTGAAGCATCACTCAAGCTCGCAAATCCATTTTAGCCATCCCTCTCGACTTAATTATCTCCAATCATTCTCACCCCTAAAGAATCCAACCCCGTCGCGCTTGCATAATCAGCGTTAAAGAATCGCTCGTACGTCAATTGAATTATTTCAGTCAAATCTCTCCTAAAAAAAGCCTGATCAATTCAAAATTTTCCAATTCGACGCGCAAACCGGTCTGATCGCGCAACGATATAAACGCAATCGCAAAATACAATCAACGCGCGAATTGATTTCCCTATACACCCCACGCGCTCACGGCAACCATCCCCCTGAGGAAACAATTATCAATCAGCGCAAAACCGCATCCGACGCGTAGAGCAACGGCTTACGTGTTAGGCATGTATATCCGCCGGCGAGGAATTTTCGCGTACTGGATGTGCGACGGAGGAATGAAGTAAGGTGGATCTGGGTACGGTTTAGAAACATGATGTGGTTGAGGGTTAGTGAATGGGTTTTTTTTTTTATTTAAGAGTTTAAAATTGTAAATGATGATGTATGATGGTAATTAATTAGGGTAGTGGTAGCAAAACGTATCCTGACTTGGGTAAAAATTAAATTGAAGTAGACGAAAGAATTTTTCAAATTTGAATGAAAGAGATAACGTTAAAATTGAAATACACATGCACGATTTCGTAATTAAAAGTGCTTCTCTAGAAATTGATAACTCGAGTGCGACATCGTCGTCCTGTCAATCATTATAATATAATTTAACTTGTTTAATGATTTTCAAACAACACTGTTTCGCCATGTGCAGATGCATTTCAAAAATATTTAAAATAAGTTTTAAATTAACGAAATAAAACCACAATTTGAGGGAGAAATTGAAAGGCCAGTGGAGGATTTATAAAACAGCTTTCAAATTTTTCAACAAATTGTGGCTTAATTTTGTTTATTTATTTTATCAAATTTTATTAAAAATATTCTTTAATTCCAGTTAACGTGGTGATATATTGATCAAGCTTGCGTGTTTGTCGATCGTAGTAAGGGAAACTTTTGATCAGGTTAAAATCTGAAAAATGAATTAATTCAAGCTTTTTGTATTAAGATATTACTTAATTAATTTACAAAAATGTTTAAATTATTTTTAGAAAATAATAGCAATTTTCTAATATTTTCACTTTATTTTAGAAATTTAACACGTTTTGATTTAAGTAAAATACACATAATGTTTTATCATAAGATTGCATTAAGAATACTGTTGACTTTGAAACTTTCAAATTTAACAAGATCTTTTCTCAAACAAACGAGTTGTCTAGTCAAAAAAGCTAGCTTTATTATTCGATAAGAGAATAATCGATCGATGGCTTTTTTTTCAAACCTGTAATTTTCGAACTCACTATATATGGAATGTATGTGCGTGCACATGCGTAACGAATTGTCACTAAATATTTGACATGCGAGTCAAATATATACATACCTTTTCATTTACTTAACGCTAAGGGACTTTGTGGTATTATTAGTACTAGTATGTACACATACACACATACATATGCACACGTACACACACGTACACACACATATATTTTTCATTTAAATATCAAAGCCAAATTAATATAAAAAAATAAACATATTAAAAAAAATGCAACATTTCAATCAGTTTTGATATTCAATTAAGAATTGCATAATCTTGCAATTATTTATATTAACACCCATTAATTCTAAAAATCTAAATTTAATCTATAATTTACGAATTTGAAAAATTTAGTGTGCTATGCATACTTGGGGTATCGATTGTTTTTAACCATCGGTTTTATCTTATAGAGGAAACGGAGGATGCTAAAGAAGAGGCGTTAACTTGTTCAATGTAACGTTTTTCTTTTGCATTCTAAATATATCTCGAAGCATAGAAAGTGAGAATTAAAAAAAAAATTGACCGATAAGCTATAGGAAAGTTAAAAAGACTTTAACTAGAAATAGCGCTTTATACAGTGTCCACCATAGTCTGACATATTTTACCCTTTTTCTACTGATCAAATTTGTCCATTTAAAAAGGTTAGAGTGACACAATTAACTTCTAAAGCTAATTTGGACTTAAAGCATGGGTTGATGTACCGCAAAGGGATTTTAGCTTAACTTTAGTATTGGAAATATATTTTAATTATTGTTTTGATAATTCTTTACTATACAAATGATTATTGTTGTTTTTAATTAATTTAATTTTGCCTCTAATGATGAATTTCTGTTAGATTTATGACATCAGCAAATGCTTTAATATAATATTAATTAATTAGCTGTGCTTTCATATACACGTATGAATATTAGTTTCTTATTAAATATAACTTCTATTGTAAGCAAAGAAGGTTTCCTAAACTGTTTGCTTTTTACTATACCTGTGGTAAAATAATTTTAATTAACGTTTTAATAATTTCTGAATTTCACCTCGACGCGTGTTTGCATATAATTATGGAAGCTACGTAGCCCTGCTATTTAATTTAAAATTAATGACCGTATACGCACACGAAATATGTATTTTTATATACTAAGCTGAATTTTGAATTATAACTAACACTGAAAAATTTAAGTTTTTTATTTTTTTTTTTATAATTTATTATATTTTTAAAATTCATTTGCATATATAGTGAAAATGATGATGTTTTTAATTACACATATATATACAAGTTAATAACTATTAATGTATGCCTCAGCATTTAAAATAATTACTGTAATTATTTTGAAAGGACTGTAGAGCATTCTGAAATAGTTTAAAGGTTTTTAAAAGTCTTCGGTAAAGATTAAGTTATGATTTATATTTATTCATACTTCCTTTCGCTAACTCAATTTATCCACTTTAAACAGAAATATATTCTGAATAAAATATTGTTACATAAAAAAATTAGATTAAAATCATTTAATGTTAGAAAATTTAGTAAATAATAATTTATTAATGTCACATAAGTTGTTAAAACTGGATCATTTCATTATCATATAACAAAATTGATAACTTTTGCCATAAAATGTTCAAATTATTCGATTATGGACATGACATACATTTGAAATATCATGATTTCAAAAATTGATGTAAAATAAAGGAGATTTATTTCATTTTTAAAGTTCTTCATAAATATAGATAATAATAATAATAAAAAAAGAAAATAAAGATAGATCTTATAAGTCATAGAATCAGTTATGGAAATATAAACGATAACAAAAAATAAAAAAAATTCAATCTTAAAATATCTCTGAATCTAAATAGACCTATTATGTTGGCGAAAAAGTCATCCATGAGATCGTAAACCGCTACAATTAATTCTTTAATCTATAGGTCAGACAAATTAATGCAAATTTATTCTAGTTACCGTAGATCATACTAAAACCGATTTTTTTGCAAAATAATTTCTTCTTTGAAAAAACTAAGATTAATCCATTAATTATGCAATCCGCCCACAACCCCGCACCTCCCTCCCAACTAAAAAAAAACCAACAAAATCCACAACATAAAAAAAAAGAACAGCCACCTTGCTGGGCGGCCCTCCTCCTGATGCTCTTGTTGGCCCCGGTAACCCTGGCGCTCTGGGACCTCGTGGCCGGCCTCCTCCTCCTCGTCGGCGTGCTGCTGCTCTCCGGCGTCGCGCTGCCGCTGTCCTTCTTCACTCCGGCCACCCTACCTCCGTCCTTCAGAGGTGGCATCGCGCTCAGCATCTGCTCCATGCTCGAGCTGCCGGGCGCGCAAATCGAGGCCGAGCGCGTCTTGCGGCGCAGACTGTGCTGATGCTGTACCTCCGCCATCATCGCTTATCGAGCCTCTCTCTCTCTCTTGTCTTGAGTGTGCTTAGGGGCCTGCTTTCGCCTGAGCTGCTCTGCCGGCGCGGGGCTGCTTAGAGGGGGTGCATTTTAATCGAGGCTAACTGTTGCGCTCAGAGAGCGAGTGAGACGGGGAGTTTGGTTAATCGATCGACGGGAGCTTGTGTTCACAGGTGGCCGGTTGATTTCAACGCTCGCCGCGAGCTAAGTCGCACGGCTGGGCTGTTGTGATTTTGATGCGACGCTGGAGTTTGGTGAATTATTCCGAGCTGGATCTTTCTTCTGGGGGTTTTTCGGGTGGAAAGTTATTGCTCGATTGTGAGTTTTACGAGCTTTAAGTTGTGTTTCGCGAGAAGAACTTTTTGAAGTGTACTTAAGCAACTTCACTTGTCGAGCGTTTCTTCAGACGAAGTTCTTTAAAGACTGAACGACCGTCGAATGATTAACGCTGAGAATTAGTTTATTTCCTCGTGAAAGTTTGCCCGATCTGTCGGTCCTTTGTGCACTTGAAAGCAGTTTTACCGCGCGCAACTCGCGCTGCTTTGAGCTAGCCTACTATTTATCTCCTTTGAACTTTGAATTTTCGGCCCTGCTCTCGTCAAACATTTTAATTACGTCAGTTCCAACGTAATTTCCATTCCTCTTCAGTTCTTATTCTCTCTAAACTCACTATTTCCCTCTGCTAAACCGCTCCGCGGGTAATCCCCGTATTTCTTCTATCACAACGCCACACCCGTCAAAGCTTTTTTCGATCTATTATTCAAAAGGGACAACGAACTCTGTCCGCGTATTAACTCTGTATATTTACTTAGCAGCCAAAGTTTGAACACACAGAGCGAGACGAAACTGCGAGCGAGAACAAAAATTGCGTTTCTCGTCGCTGCGACGAGAGAAAAAAAAACGAACTGAAAAAAGGAGAGACAGAGACGGGGGAGAGAGAAAGAGTGAAGCGGGAAACTGGCGGTCCGCCAGAACGACTGGCTCAGTCGGCAGGAGGAGACTCGGCGACGTCGCTCGATGGCCAATCGAGCGCTGATCGATCCGCTGATAAATAGAGCTTTCTTTGGGCGCACTTGCCACTCGACGCCATCTACGCCTCCATCGGGCGCCAAAACTCGATTTTTGTTTCCTTTCTCGTCACTCGCCGCGGGCTTAATGTCTCGCTGTTTTCGTTTTTTGTATATATTTCAGTTATTTAGGTTGCGTTCGTGTTCCAGAAATAGAGTGGTGTTATTTTTTTGAGGTTATGTCCGTCTTCTATTTACGTTTTTTAGGTTATGTCACTTAACTTTCGTACGGTTTCATATTTTTAACTCTCACAAATCTCATTCCATCGGTTCCGATTTTTTCGATTTCTCTCTGTGTGCTCTCCGCCCGCTTCTCGCTGCCGCCGCGCGCGCGGTTTTATTTTTACGCGCTCGAGCATGTGCAGCGTATCCGTTTTCTCGTTCTCCCCGCCTCCCTCCGCCCGGTTTTCTTTATATTCGAGTTTAGGGACGATGGTCCGCGCCCCGAATTCCGCGAGTTTATTTCGTAAACGCGCGTCTGACTACTTTGATCTCCGCGCGTGGAAGCAAAACATCGTGAACATCGAAAGAGAGAGGCGTTAATTGACAGCGTCCTGAACGTTCTCTCCGTAAAAAAAATCCTGTCCCTGATTTTTTTTTAAACTCAAATCATTCAGTGGCTGGCTATCCTCTTCTGCGCATGGCTTTATAAAACGAGAGCCGGTCCCACGTTCTCTTTATGCGCGCGCGCTATTTTCGGCGCCGCGTGCGTGCGTGATTTGTGATTGTTTCCACGGAGCAGTCGACGACGTGCGTCCAAAGCAGCACGGGTAGCTGTGATTCCGCGAAGGCGGGTTTATAATTGCGATTCCAATTCGTCTATTTTCGAGCGCCGGTTGACTCTCTCTCTCTCTCTTTCTCTCTTTTACGAGCACCTGGTTTCTTCGGTGGCCGACGAAGCGTTGACCTGGTCCGCTATACGTGGCTTGGGAAAGAAAAGCGATTAGTCACGAATCTTGGAACTCGCGAATTGCTTTTATTGGCCGACGCCGCGGCGAGAGGCTGAAAAATGATAGCGGATTCACACTTGCTCCACTTTCCCCTTGCGTTTCGAGCCGGTGCCCGCTCAAATCGAGCCCGGGATCACCCCTTTGACCGGCTCCGAAATCGCGAGCCGACGAATTTTGAGGTTATGTCACCCCTTCTCGCCGACAGCGATCCAACGATACGAAAGAAAAAAAATAAACAAACAGTCGAACGTCGCGGCTATACGCAAGCTCGATTATTCACCGCAGAGCGCGGCCGGAGCACTGTCACACAAGTCACCTTCACTCGAAGAAGCAAGAAAAAAAGAGCAGACTGTAACGAAGGGTAAAGCGTACTTATATCGGCGGGCACACACGCAGAGTTCGGTACACCGGTGTGGTGCAGACGCGCCCGCACGGGGCTTCGTTTCGCGAGGCACTGGCTTACGAGAGAGCGACGCCCGGCTAAACGCGCGCACCGCTCTCTCCGTCTCTCTCGTCGGCAGCGTCGCGACGCCGCCGTGCGCGCAGCTCGCTCGCCCCTCCCACGCTACTCGCTCCCCCAACGCTCGCTCTCGCTCTCTTTTTAGCCTATATGCGAGTGTGTAAGTACAGCGCTCTTTTCCCTGCGCGCCTGCCGCCCCGCGCGCTCGTGCAGGGCTCACCTTCGACGCAAGCAACCGTACGCTCTTTATCTCTTCTTTATGCTTCATCTGTCTTCCTTTCATTCTTTTATCTGAGGGATATTCGGAAATTTCGGCTCTACCCCATCGCGGCCAAGAGGGGCTTTTAGATGCGGAGGGTATGGGCTCGGGCGTGAGAATTGAAATTTTCAAATGACGTGGAACGTTGCGAAAATTTGGGGAATACGGAGAAATCGCTGGGATGGCCGGAGGAAGAGAAAAGACTTTGGCCGCTCGTGCGCTTTATTGTAAAGTGGGGGAAATCTGATCTTCATTTTTTATTTTTTTCTCGGCGTGACTCGTTTGGAAACCGGAGCTTTACCTATTATTATTATATATTTGTTAGAGTCATAAATGAAAATGAATTTTAATATTCATTATTTTTTCAGCTAATGATAGTAGATAAATAAGTTTTTAGAAGTTATATCTTATTATAGGTAAGGTGAAACGAAATTTTTAGAATTTTTATTACTTGTAAAAAGTTTCTATTTTATTTTAAATTCTTTTGACAATACCTGCTCGCAAATTTACGAAAATCTAATTTTCTTTTGAAAGAGAATTACGAAAAATTCGAACCATAGCAGCTCTAGAGACGCCGTCTTACCACAGCCATTCCGTATCTACTTCCATGTGTTTAGCATGACATAAAACCCGCAGACGGACCTTTCAATTCAATTTTCTTCTTGGTTAAATGTATCGATTCTCTATTTCTTGCTTTAAATAAAAATGCTGATTTTTTTCTGAACGAATAAATTTTATGAGTATTATATAATTGTATCAGTGGATATAATCATATTCATTAAGATTAGCTAACGTCATCCATTAGGTCTTAATACGTTATCAACGGAAACTCGAGAGCAAATGAATTTAAATTGCTCAATTTTCGGTTTATCACGCATGCACAGAACTATTTTAACTATTCAAGGAATGCAAATTTGAATACGTCAAACTCAAACAATTAGCTCTCGGTTAGTGAATTATTGAGTCAAATCATTTTGCATTGAAAATGACGTACATTATCCTTCGCATTCAAATTCATTCATGAAAGATTATGAATAGGTACTTTGGGTAAAGAAATATTAAAACTGAAATAGGGAAGAAGAAAGGTTCTTGCTACATTAATTTTCATAAAGTTAATATTAAGCATTAGCGGAATGTATATAGACCCCTAATAGTTCTATAATGGATCTTTTTGCTCGATTACGAAAATCAATAATGTTATAAAAGGTATTTTATGCAAAAGATGAATAAAGGCATATTTTTTTAAATGTAACTTTTGAAATTGTCCTGATGTTTAATCATGAAAATACAATAATATTTTGTAAACAAAACGTATTAAAAAAAAAATAAAAAATTTTTGTAAAACCATAAATAGTTGAAATATTATTAAAAAATACTCGCTCAAGAATTAATGAAAAATTAAAATATTTCTTATAAAGAAAAATTTTTTATTTTATTATAAAAGTAAAAATAAAAAACTTGATAAAACTTTTATTTTCTATATGACAAAATTTTGTTTAAATTCAGTATGAAATGGTAATGTAATATTACGTTTTACATTTCACGCGTGTACGTACATATCTTGTCAATATGATTTTTCACCTTGCGTTTAACATTTATATTATACGTCTAAAATTTGTTGCCATATTTCTATATCATTTTACGTTACTAAAGAAGTTTGGCTTTTTCATGTCGGGTTCCATTTACACCCAAATTTTTCAATTCATAATCTTTTTCCATTCCCTTTTTCGTTTGGTGCAAACTACTTTCAGCATCTGCAATACACCGAAAAAAGATAACAAAAACACAAACGGCCAACCTCTCAAATCCAGTATAAAAACTCTCATCTAAAAGCACCAAGCAAGAAGAAAGAAATACCTCGATACCAATCTCAATCTCCGCAATTCTCGAGCGTGACTGCTTTCGCCCTCCCCCGCATACACAAAATTTTCCTCAAAATCCCTCGCCCGACTCTTAGTCTGGCACGAAGGGGTTAACACTCTTTCTCTCTCTCTCTTGGAATTCCAAAAAAAGTTCGCGATGCACGAGACCCTGCGCTCGAATATAAGCTCGTTCTCTCTTCGAATTTCTCAGCGGGCTATGCGTCAGCGCGCTGGCGCGCGTCCAGCACAGCCCCGCGGCCCTAAAATATAGACTCGAACGCAAGGGGTGTGAGAGAGAGAGAGAGGAAAGAGAGCTGAGCTCTCCCGCGATTCTCGCTGAACCTGACGTTCGGCACTGGGGCAGAAGCGCTCGCTTTTAGAACTGCGCGCTGATATACGTATACGCGCAGCGAGTCAGAGCACGCCGGTGATGATTGGGGAATACGGATGCCTTGGACCAGGGGGGAGATGGATATGACGGAGCTTGACTTTCAAAGTCGATTTTTGAGTTTTTATAAACGTTAAGTGGATTGCTGTTGTGTTGTTATCTCTTCAGATTGGAGTTTTCTTATGAGGATTAGTTTTGGGAGTGCATTTGTTATTTTGAAATATATATCCATAATTATTTTTGCGAAAAATCGACGCGGCATTTTTACAGTGAACGTTTGGAGCCGCCTACGTTACTTTGAAATTTCATTTTGTTTTATTTGACGATGCGTGAATTTCACAACACTGGTTAAACTTCCAGTTTAGTTATCATCACGGAATTTCGTGCGGGATTCAGAATGAGTTACACAAAATGCTTTTATAAAATAAAAGGAAAAATGCATTGAGCAGTGTCGTTAATATTTTCTCAAATTAACTTTACAAAATTAATTGGTTCGAACGCTAAATACAAAGGAAATCTAGAGTGAAAATTTGCCTTTGAAGGCATGCTGCTCTTTGTACTGTTGAAATTTAATCTATCAATGAAAAATTAAATATAAAATGTTTAACCCTTTCACGCACGCCCTAGTTTTGAAAATTTTCGGGTTTTTTAAGAAAAGTTGTTCTGGAAACTTTAAAAAAATTAATTTTAAGATTCTAAACACCTACAGAGTTTGTGGTGACTCCAAATAAACTATTTCAATAGTATTTTTATTTTAATTATGTTTTATATATTGCAGCGATCTCTTAAAGGTGGGGGACGAAAATTTCCCCAAGTACGTGAAAGGGTTAAATAAAAATAATCTTATATAGATTGAACAGTCTCTTGACGTCATAATTATAAATCATGTGTTTTTCATGACATTACAGCAGCGCATTAACTCTGCATATTTTTGGTAAAATATGTATCGACAGTAAAGCAAGATATAAAGAGAATTATGTTGAGGTATTTATACCGCGATACTTTACATATATTTTATTAAATTTTTACTACGCACATTTCGCGAAAATGAAATGAAAAACTGTGAAAAAGAGTTGCTAATAAATAAAAGAAATACCTTATTAAAATTTCCTCATAAAATCTTTGTTACAATAAAATTTTTACAAGATAATTTGAAAATAAAATTTATTTCGCACGCAAGAAAAGTTCAAGCATGAATTTAAAAAAATTTTCATTATTTTTTGGGAGGAAAAAAATTAATTATCAAAATCAAGTTTGTACCGCCTTTTTTCCATAAAATTTAACTTAATAAAATTAGCTGCAGAAGCTGTATTTAAAAAAAATTCATTCGTTGCACTTTAATGTCCAACTGTGTTTCAGTCTTCGCTTTCCGTCCACACTACGTCGCTGCCTTCTATTATTCTCATGTTCTGGCCTCTTTTTTTCTCGTTGCTCTTTACCTTATTTCGTATAATGAAAACAATGGGGGCACTAGTGCCGTTTGTTATGGAAAAAAAAGTTTAGAAATTCAGAGGGATGAAAAGTTGATTAAATCGTTTTTGTATCATATTCTGAAAAAGTATTTTTACGAGCGAACAAGAAATTCGAGAGTACATTTTATTAAATATGAAATTTAATTCTATAAAAACGGTCTTATATAAATGCAAATGAAAAGAGGTTTTGAAAAATTTTAATTTAATAATTTATTTTTACGGATCAGCGTAAAAGTTTTATTATAACATGAATTAACTGGATACAAAAAGAAGTTATGGTAGAATTAATAATATAATAATAATAAGGATGACTAAACATTTCTAAGGCTTTTTTAATTAAATTGCTCCTAAAGATCAATCACGAGCCGGCATCCTCTTAGAAAGCAGATTAAAACCCCACGTTTCTCCGATTGATTTTCCGCCATTTATTAAAAGCCGCAAAATCAGATCAAGCTTTTACAGTCCAACAATCGCGAAAACACCCCAGAACATTCGAAACGATTTTGGCCACCTTATTCATCTCTATTTTTATCAAATTCCATCGGCGACGCAATAAAAAAAAAAGCCACACGCGGATTCCTAACATTTTTATCAGCAAAACAACACCGGCTCCGCCCTCGATTGCCGCCCGAAATAACACAACGGCGTCAATGAGCAGCTTTAAGCGCCAAAAGCTCGAGTTCAACAAACGCGAAATTTCGCGGGCCGCGAAAATCAGTTTTTCGAGGCGCGTCGCGCCGTGTCTTTCTCGCTTTTCTTTTTCCGTCGTCGAGCGACACAAGCAGGCGCGCCGGGAAATGTATCCGCGCACGTGTCGCGAGGCGAGCGCGAGTTACACAATCTCGCTCTTTCTATAATTCGATTCCGGCGCTATAGCTTATGGAGCGCGCGCGGTTTCGCATACGAAGATGTGGGACACTGGCTATGGGTTTGGCTTGGTTTGGTTTGTTGAATTTTTTTTATGCTCTGTAATGGATTTTTTTGAGAGGTAATGGTGGACGCATTTGTTTAAGTAAGTTGATTTTAGTTTTGGATTTCATGCGCTGCATTTTCGTTGTAATTAGACTTAGAGTCCATTGAAAATTCAAATTAAAAAAGGGTCACGAAAATGTCTTTTTATGAAAGTAAATTAAACAAACTTTTTAATCATAAAATTTAACAAAAAAATACTCGTAATTATTAAGTATAAATAATTTCTAAGAATTAATATTCATTCAAGTAATTCGTAAAATTACTTTGAGAGAAACCAGAGTATAGCTCTCGTATGCTTGAAACATGTAGGAAATTTTTTAAAATAGCTGGGATGATCGCGTATATAAGATCTGAAAGTTAAAGCCGTGTAATTTATGGTTTGTCGAAAGGGGAAAGGACGTGGAATACATTGTAATTTAAGAAGCGCCCTGCGATTTTATATTCCTAGCGTCGACGTTTTAATTGTCATCATTACCGCCATCCCGCCAGTTAATACCAGTAAGAACCGGTTCAGCAAAGGGTGTAAAATATGGGTTATTAAACATCTAAACCGACTATTTTTCTAGCGTATTTATTTTGGATATTATTTATGGATCTAGCTGACTAAAATCATTTTGAAATTAAAAAGATTACGTTGATCGCAAATATAACTAAGAAAAACGAGTGACTTAATGACAATGAAATTTTGTGAAAAAATATGCTGTAATTGTACCAAAAAAGGGCCAATTTATTTTATGTTCAAGAAATTGAGAAAACTGTGTTAAAGTATATGAATTTGATCTAAAATAGATATTTTAAGTTCTATTCTTTTTATCTCTTAAAATATGCAAATACAATATTCGCATATTTTCGTCCATGCTCATAAATATTTGATATTTCTATTACGATGATTAAGATTTTTATTGATGTTCACAAAACAGTTATTATTCTAAAACTTATAATAATTTAGTAAACTCATAATGAGGCATTTGCTTAGAAAATAGCCAGAATTTTCTGGAATGGGCATTTCCAATCAGAGCAAATGACAAGATTCTAACTTGGTAGTTTAAAATTAGTTTTATCGCATCGTTAAAGCACCGATGGCTTTGAACTTTTTTCATTTTATTTAGCTGGGCACAACTTGTGTATACGAAAGAAACAGACGGAGGCAGAAGTTGGATGAAGCGCAGTAAGTGAACTCTTTAATTACTTAGCAGTGAAACCCAGCATCAAAAACAAACTTTAATGGCAAATATGGAGGGGAAAATGTTGAAAACCATTTCCTGCAATAATTACAAAACACATAGATTACGTAGGATAATAAAAATAAAATTTGAGTTTATATATTTGTTTACCAACATTTAAGTTCTTTACTAAACTGTAATAAATTTAATTGTAACGCCATAACTCTTCTAAAAAAAGTTATTATAGTTAAGGAGACATTACATTTCTGCTTCCTCACTTAGAAAGCTTTGTGACAATAGAAAAACGCTTCATTGAAAACATCTAGGAAACATGTTTTGAAATGTTTAAAATCAGAATATATTATTTTTATAAAATATCTATGTGTGTGTATATGCGTGTGCGTGTGTGTGCGCGCGCGTGTGTGTGTGTATTTCCATTTCAATCTCAAAATCTATATACCAATTTTAATCAACAAAGGCTCATTCCATTATTTATATGAAGGCGGTTAAAAAAATTCTATCTTAATTTATTTTTGACTCTAATGTTAAACATTAAATAAATTTTATTTAAAATTAAATTATTTGATGTAATAATATTTTATGTAAAATATTTCTTTTCTCTTTCAAATAATTAAATTGAAAATGTATTGGCACTGATTTTTGAATATTTATTTCGTTCCTATACAGAGAAAAACTATTATATATTGAAATTAATTAAAAAATCGTACATGTCGGAATTGATAGTACTATTCAAAAGTTTTTATTTTATTATATACTTACTTACACATACACACATGTGTGTGTCTAAAGAAAATAAATTTTGTTGTCTTTTCCTATCCAATGTCTTGATTACTTTTTGAAAAATTGAGTATAACTTGAATCATGATAAAAATGATTGAATTCCGATATGTCTGGTTTTTTTTTTTTAATTAAATTAAATGTATATTGAATGGATAATTTATAATTAGCAGCTCATTAAACAACTTATTATAAAATTAATTCAATTGTAATAATAGTATAACACTTAATAACTTCTAAAAACAGTCACTATAAATGTCTAAATAATTATTTTAGTAACAAGCATTTACCTATCGCCGTTAGTTATGGATTGAAATTATACTGTTCAAGTGTGTATACAGAGAAGTACGAGGAAGGGAAAAGGGTAGAGAGAGAAAGAGAGAGAGAGAGAGAGAGAGAGAGAGAGAGAGATAACGCGTATAGATATTGAAAGTTTATACGTTCTTCCCTTTGATAAATTAGCGTTTGATATTACGGTAAATGGAATGCATAACGCATAAAAATCTGTATGCGAGAGCGAGCTGCTTTGAATATATTGAATAATTATTGGTAACTTCTGGGAACGCGAGGCTACATATGGGTTAATAAAACGATTGTGTTAATTTATTTAGCTGTGAGAAGATATTGCGAGAAAAAGGGATCTGACGTGACTTGATTGCTTAATAAATGGCCATTTTTATTCTGAATTTAGAAAAGGCCATTTATTGTATCTGAAATCGAGCGACTATAGAAGTACTTTGATTTTAAAGATTATTTGCATCTTTGATACTAATAGGCAACGAATAGGTATTTAATTTTATGTACAACTTTTAGTTTAACTGGATTAATATTTTCGTTGGTGCCGATGCCATATGACACATAAATGAGATATTGTATTTCTGAAATCTACATGTAATCTATCATAAATCTTGAATTTTAATAGAAATTTTAATCGATGTCATTTGGTATTTTTATACAGAGTCGGGCAGTGTTTTAAATACGGTGTTTAAAAAAATATACTACTTTTCATGAAAAATATGAAAGTCAACCACGTCAAGTGGTTGAACAGAAACGAAGTGATAGTTCATCCTTCGCAGCCCATTTTTACAATTTTTATAATCACTATATTCATAAAGTGTTGCCATTAAAAACTTACATCTATCTTATAGAATTGAATTTAACTTTTCCTTACATTATATGTAAGAAATTTACTTTAACGGGGCCGCCGTCGTTAAAATGTTACGAATCAAGCGCAAAACTCGACTTTGCAAGCGTAAACGCCTACTGCTATAAAAAATATTACGGTTACTTTGGGAAGCGATGCACTTCTAAGAAAACCGATTCCAAGCGTTTCTGGGCACTCGCCTTTGAACGGCTTGTAACCGTCGCGTGTTTGTCCATTAGGCTATAAAAAGGCAGTTTGTTGCAAGCTTGGCAGCGGGGGTTCCGCATTTCAAAAATGCCTTTTATGATTGTTGGAGTGCAATAACTGCACGGGATACTTTGTATGCTAGCGCCTTATTTTAGCTGCGCTGTTTGCGGCGTTGCTTAATTTTTACCGACGTCTTTAGAAGAATTATAGTTAGGTAGTTAGGAGTAGGTGTGAGTAAAGGTTAAATTGTGATAGTTCCTTATGTAGATTTCTGTAAGTACCTTGGGTTTATTTTTTACAAAGGACTGAGTTGAAATTTGATTTAATAGTACGTATTGGAGTAATCTTAATTGTTAATAATTTTTTTTTAATTTTTAGAAATTTATAGTTTAATTGGGAATTCGGAGTCGTACGCATCAAGCGTTCCAACTGTATTTTCAGGTTTTTGTTGAAAGTATTAGTTTATAATGAATTTTATGAATTCATTGGCAATCTAATATAGTAATAGTTGGGGGGGAGGAGGGGGGGCTAGTTCATAAAATCATGCTAATAACGATAAACACATTAAAAATCTAGAAAATATGTATTTAGTAAAACAGCATTTATTACCCTGGTAGAAATTATTCCGTTCAAAGCATTTCCAGAATATTTAGATAAGTGTCACTTTAACATTTATTGACCAGAAATTCTGCTCAGAATATGGTCAACTTTCTACTAGGGTATAAAATATCTTGTATTTTCAGGTTTTTGCTGAAAATATTAGTTTTATAATAAATCTATGCGATTAATTAACTTCATGATAGCATTAGCAAGGGGGCTGAGCACATATAAAAATAATAAATACATAATTGTTTTAACATACTTAAACAAAATTAATGCATGTATCATATACAGCTACGACATTCTCTCTACCCCTAATCAAAAAATTGATCTTCTTAATTTATGTAATATACCGCTTATTAAAATAATATGTACTTACGCACAAAATATGCATAACACAGTATACTAAATTAAGGCTTTTCAGTTGGAGATTAAATATTTAAGTATAAAAGAAACTATAAGTTTATCAGAATATTCGTCCGGAAGTTCAACGTAGGTATATGATTCGACGAAAAATACGTTTCGTAATCTCGCAGCAAATCTGATTGGAAATTGGAAAAAATATTCGTTCAAAAATCCGTCGGAAAATTCACCCACAAATCCAACCGGAAAAAGTCCGAAAATATGGACCGGAATCGATCGAATTTTCGGATCGGAAGTTTATTTTAACAGATAAGTACAGCAAGTATTTAGAATTTTATGTGTAAGTACATATATAATAATTCAACTCATAAGCATTAATATCTAAAAGTATAGGTTAGAAAACAAATATGTTACCTCGTATGCTTAAGAAACTTAAAAATTCAATTAATTACATATGTAAACTTAAAAATAATTACATTATAATAAGATAATCATAATACTCACATATTCACGTTAAAATTAATACACATGAAGACTGATCATCACACCAGCTACAATAAGCGCCGCAATCGCAACATCAGTAGGTAACAAAAAGCCGGCGTTACATCGCGCGGGCGGGCTCAGCCGCGCTATCAGCTGATGGCTCGCAGACGACAGCACTTCACCAACCGCTAAAGTAGAAAACTGCGAGCGACACTAATAATTTGATAAAAACACCGCGAACGTTCTGCCAGTGTCACTCTACAGCTGTTGGTCTAGCAAGAGTATATACACCACGCGCCGTAAGCTTTGTTTTTGCGTATATTTCGTGCGCCTTTTACCGCGAATCCGAACGAGCGATTTCTTATTATCCCAGAGGATCAAGACTGCGGGCGCCTTGGAAAATCGGCCTATATAAGACGTAGCCGTGCGCGGCGGCATCCCGACGAGAGCGAGATTCGAGAGAAAAAACACCCGCTTGATGAGAGAGGCCGAGCGGATATTAAATTCGCGCTTCGAGGACGAGCTGGTTATTGATAAGTCAGCGACGTAACATGGAAACCGCAAAAGCTTTGGAGCAGTGCGAAGAATGGAGAAAACGAGTGAGTCTCATCGGAGGGGCACATACGCGTTAACGAGATGATGTTGCGTCAATTTTTGTAATTTTTTTTTAGGTTATGTGGGTGGAATGTTTGGGCTTTTTTTGAAAATTCAATTGCGATGATGCGTATGCTTCAGTTTGGCTTTTTTAATTATATTATTACGAGTTGTACTTGTGCGACGTAGCTAAATTATCATATATAGTACAAGTTTTTTTAATAATGACGTTGTCATTCTATATGTCAAGAAAACAAATCATATGGAATATATTAATCTTTTGATAAAAATTAGAAAACATCCTTGTTCATTTATAAATGTCTTCATCTATGACTAATATATTCTAAAATTTTTGAAAATAATTTTTAAGGTATTCCTTGGACCTTTGCCATTAACTTTTTTAAGGATAGAAAACACAATGACAGGAAATCAGCAGGAGGAAGCTGATCGGCAAGCTGCATATGCTTTACAGCAAATGCAAAGTCAGACAATGTCTTTGATGGGTCGACTTACAATAACAGTTGTGCAAGTAATGTTAAAAATTTATTTTACTTATATTAATGCTCAAAAAATAATTCATTATAACTATATTAAATATTTTTTTAGGCAAAACTTGTAAAAAACTATGGATTTACAGCTATGGATCCTTATGTTCGATTGAGAGTTGGCCACACAATATATGAAACCCACACAGACAGAAAAGGTGGAAAAAATCCACACTGGAACAAAGTTATTCAAGTGTAAGAATAATATTTATTAAAGATTAAAATTTTTAATCATCAATATTTTCATTAGTTTTTTAAAAGAAAATCTTTTAAAAGTATTTTTTTAATTAACAATTAAGAAGTTATTTTAATATAATAAAAGTCAATTCAATTTCTTATCGATTTAATTTTATCAATGGTAAAGATTAAAATATATTTGTATCACATTGTATTCTTAGATAGTGTAATCAGAAAGAGCATAATTACATACATATTAAGGGGTCAGTTATCTATTAGTTATCTATAGTTATCTATTATTACATGAAGTGATTTATCCAATAATTATTTCTGATATTTTATTTCTAATTGTTCCATTTGTTTTGAAATTTAGCTTCCTTCCTCCTGGTGTTAAAAAAATATACGTAGAAATATATGACGAATGTTCTTTTACAATGGATGAATTGGTAGCATGGGGCCACATAGACATTCCACCACAAGTTATCGAAAAGGGTGCAACTTATGAAGACTGGTATGTACTTAGTGGAAAGCAAGGAGATGATCAAGAAGGCTCCATTAATTTAGTATTAAGTTATCAGGTTTGTTTCATCTAGAACTTAATATATTTATTTTAAAAATCTATTAGATTCAATTTTTTGCAAGAATATATAAACTATTTAATTTACTATATGTTATTTTGTTATAAATTTATTTTAATTAAATTTATTTAATAAATTAGGCGAGAGCTCCAAAGGCATACATGGAAATGGCTCCACCACTCATGATGATACCTTCAACAAATATGGCTGGTTCTTTAACACCATTTGCACCTGTCAATGTTTATACTGCACCTCCTGCTAATCCAGTGCCTGCTGTTCCTGCAAGTTCCTTACCAAATGCTGAAGTTGAATTGAAACAAGTAAGATATTCATTCAAATAATATTATTTTAGTTAGAAGTTTTTATAAATAAATTGAAACATTCCATAATGCAGCAACACATATTATTAAGTTAAATAATTATTTTATTATTTTATAGATTTCAGAAATGTTTCCAAATATTGATAAGGAAGTGATAAAGTCAGTTTATGATGCAAACAGTGGCAAAAGAGAAATGACTATAAATGCACTCCTTCAGATGGTCGAATAAATTCTTTTATTACTTCATTAATGCAACCAAAACTCGCGCTTAGCATATAATCGTCAATGCCATAATTATAATTTTTGCTGTAAAAGTATTATTTGAAGATAAGATGTAATATATTTACAAATTATTATGATTTTCAAGTCTTTTATTGTATAAATATCCTTTTTTATAACTTCATATTATTTAAATTCTATACTTTTTTCTAAAATTAAGTTTTTATGAGAAAAGAAAAAAAAATTAGTACTGCCCAAAACTTCCCACAAATTTTCATATTTAGATTTAAATACTGTACATTTAAGAACTTGCGAATTTTTGTAGATATGAAAAGTTTTGGGAACTTTTAAAACAGTACTGTACATTACTATTAATAAATAATACATTGTTTAACGTTTTTTAAGACCCAGTCAACCAAAAAAAACATTATTTTCTGCATTTATTTTTTAATAATTTATTGTTCCTTTATCAAAGGAGAAATTAGCAAAAATATAAATTATTAATTATAAGTTATTAGTTTTACTATTTCTAAGTTAATTAAAATTTAATAATTAATCTAATAATTTATTACTTTAAGAGTTCCTGTAGTAGTATTTGTAAATTTAATGACGTAGAAAAATTTGTTTTAAAATTTATAATAAAAAAATCAATCTAGTTTTACCACTATGATTTTTTTTAATATAATGGCAGCTACTTTTAGAGAGAATTGCAGTTATCCGTATTTAAATTGTTAATTTACTAGTTTCAGAAGTAGTTTTAAACAATTGTTAAAAATTATATGAGTAATTGAAAGTGGATGGATATAAATATCATATATGATAATAACATTAAAAAAATAAAGAACATTTTTAAAAAACAATTTATTAATTTTAACAGGAAAAGTATACATCACACTATAAATTTTAAGTGGATAAAGGTATCATTTTTCGCAATCACCAGGAATGTATGGAGTTCAAAAGTTTTACAATTATTAACCTTCCACCAACTATAATACCGCACAATATATATTAAAAATATGTCAACTATAATGAAAAAAATTGCAAAAAATCACTTGTATTTCCTGTGCACTTGTATAAACTTTGGTAATCAAATTAATAACAAGTTAATAATTTCTTTTTGTTCGATTTTTAATCATAGAATGTCATGGACTAGACTAAGAAAATTTAAAAAAATTGTATTTTCATAAAGTTGATGAAATTTGAATGAGTTTTCCAATTTTTTTGATGATTAATAGCATTAAATAAAATATATTAAGGTTTATAAATAGAAAAATCCAATTACAGTTTAAATAAAAATGTAATGTAGTATCAAAATTATTTTACAAATACATTAATGACTTACAAAAATAAATAACAAAATTTATAAAAGAAAATCAGATATATTCCTTGTGCACTTATTCAGGTGCACTTGCATCAGGTTGATTAAATATGCAAATTACAAAGGATAAAAATCTTTAAATTAAAAATTTAATTACCAAAGTTTTGTCAGAGAGCAAAGACTTGTTTAAAATTTAATTTCAACTGGACCACATATAAAAGTATGTATTCTGCCAGTGAGGTAAATACCGAGCTACTGGTTCAGCAATTAATCTTGCTAGTGGTACAGTTTTTGATATTGTCTCTAGTATAGAGAAAATTCTCATGCGACTGCAATTATCATAAAATGGCGAACGCAAAATATACAGTAGAAGTCCTATTCTTCTTCGACAAAGTTCTTCTCTCTCTTCTCTAGTCAACGAAGGTTCTTGACTGAAGATTTTTAAACTAAAATGATAATTTCAAAGATTATTTATCATGTATAAAAAAGTATTAATTTTATTGTACTTTTTTTATTTTGATATTTTTTTTAAAAACAATATTAAATATAAATAAAGATCACCTTGCTATATCGATAATGAAAGATAAGAGCCACGGATTCCAATTCTTTGGTCCACTCATAGATAAACATCCAAGATGTATTAAAGGTTTCACTATATACATACTCTGAAATAAATAATTTTATACTTTAAACTGCTCAGAAAAATTACTTATTAATAATGTAAAATAAAAATGCAAACCTCTGCTATAATTAAAGATTTTTTCAAAGACTCAATAGTATCATTATTTACTTCTTCAGTTTCCATTGCTGATGAAGAAGCAGGTGGTGTCCATGTCCTAGTTTGCGCAGCACTGCTTCTGACAGTTCTTATAACTTTGCCAGAACGCTTGAGAGAAAACGCCTCTTTTGGACGTTGTAACCCATCATTATTGATTTCACTCAGTTTTTCACGATTTAAAGGTGGAATGGCAGGAGTTTGTGTAATACGTTCCTTGTAACGAAATACAAGAACTAACCTCATTACAACTCTAAATCACAAAACATAAATAATTATTTAATATGATGTAAGCAATGCTATCAAAAAGATTATACAAATGAATTTCTTTTCAATTTTAAATAAATATTAACTTTACAATAACTTTATAACAAGAGCAATAACAACATATTTACATAGATTTTAAAATTATACTGTTTTTGTAAAATTATTGATGAGTAATAATTATGACCTTTTTTAAATAAACTTTATAATTATGCTGTTTTCATAAAAATATTAATGAATAATAATAACTTTTACTTACTTCAACATTTGAATCAAAGTAATAATAAACCATCTTCCAGCTTCTCCCCAAAGTCTCTTAGCCGATACTTCAAAAAGTGCTTCAGTATAATCAATTATAGTGAGCCAGATTTTGATTTTTGATTGCAACGATGGTAGTTTTAAATCTGGATTTCTACTGGCTTTGATTATTTGATCATTAAGAAGAACCACAAGATTTGGAAGTGAGTAAACACACTCCGAAGCCAAAGTGGAACTATTTAAACGCCCTGAGAATACAAAAAGCAAAAAATATGTTAATAATACTAAATAAACAAAAAACTATTATCTTCAAAAAAATAAATTTTACCAGCAGCAAAAAAGGAAACATATTTTATGGTGCTTTCTATATCAGAAACCAAATTTGGATTTTTGGCTATCCACCTTTTATAAGCCTCGCACCACTGTTCCAAAGTCAGCTTTACATTGAAGGGACTGGCCATGATTACGATTTTTCCGTGAAATATAAAATCTGATTTCCCGTCACTCGGCTCTGATAAGAGAAGTGACTCTTTCAGCGGTCATTGGCATGTTTTGAATTGCAAATGGCACTTTGAGGTTCTCTTTTCTCTCGCTTTCTTTTTTCTTCGATGCGTGCACCTGTTCCAGGACGTACTACGTCCAGCTGAGTCACGTATTTAACATTTGGCTAAAACGAGCCTTACACATGCACACTCGATAATGCATAAAACTTTGCGCAATAATGTCAATATTACATTACTGGATTGTGTGTTGTGTGTATGTATACAGATACACTCGCGTCTACTACGTATCAAAGAGTGGGGGAGGTGAAGCCGTGAAGAAGTGCAAATGCGAGGTTAGGTTAGGCTATGTTGCAATTTTGATTTAAGGGGAAACGGAACATTGAATATTTCATTTTTGATTTGGTTAGATATTTATAAAATTTAATAAATAAATATTATTTTATTTATTATGTTATTATATATGTTATAAATAATTAAAGAATCAACACATTCTTTTTAATTTAGATTGTAAATATGTTTAAGATCAAACGTATAAATAT
>JAPYZA010000401.1:0-29681 GCA_030522685.1 Eupelmus azureus
TTATATTTAATGGCTAGTTAATGTTTTATAAGGTAAAAAATGGCCAAAAAATAGCTGTTTTATACTCTCGAAATGTATATGTATATATGCACTTCGACGATCTACCGTTTGGCTTTTTTACTCGACACATAAAGTTTTGTAATTTCTGTCATAAAAATCTGAGACTTATTTTAAATCTTGAACTAAGGCTTTAATAATATATAAATAATATATATAAATTTGGGAGACTGGGGCTAGATCTCTGCGGAATAAATTGATAAAATTTTTATATTTCATGACGTAAGCAATATATAGAGTGACGTCACGGCTGCCAGTGATATATCAATAAATCATCGGTAAATCCCAGCGGAATCACATCACAGCCCTTCAGTCAACGTAAAATGCCTAATTATAATTAATTACCACTAAATATAATTTATAACCACCCCCAAAATCGTATCATCCCCCAAAAGAGCAAAAAAAAAACGATTTCTGCCAGCAAGAAATCGCATAACTTTTGTTCTAATTAAGCTAGAGAGACGATTCTGGCGTCATAATTTTTAACTCGGCACATACTAGAAGCTGGCATAGTTTCAAAATCCAGGGGATGATTTTAAACCACCCCCCACCCCCGAAATATCGTAAAAATCCATAAATCATCGGTAAATTCCAGCGGAATCACATCACAGCCCTTCAGTCAACGTAAAAATGCCTAATTATAATTAATTACCACTAAATATAATTTATAACCACCCCCAAAATCGTATCATCCCCCAAAAAATAAAAAAAAACGATTTCTGCCAGCGGGAAATCGCATAAATTTTGTTCTAATTAAGCTAGAGAGACGATTCTGGCGTCATAATTTTATATTCATCGTAGTTATTAAATAGTAGCACATTATTATTGTTAACTTAGTCAAGAAAATTATAGTTTTAGTGAAATATAACGATAATGTTCAATTTGTAGTCCTAATGATATACAAACCTTCTCGCCTTGCTGAAATGCTTTTACCGTCGCGCATATTATCAAAAAATGAATTTTCTTAAATTTTATGTTTTGGAATACAGCTAGTATTTTTTTAATTATCTAGGGTTGTGAATTTTTGGTTTATAGTTTATTTAAGTTGGAGTATCAAGTAAAAAAGCTCTTGTAAAGTAATTAAAATGAAAAATGTCGATAAAATTTTTTTAAAAATTGTTTTTGTGTGCCTACTTATATTTTTTCTAGAGAATCTAATTGAGATCTGATGACTTGTCAAAAGTTAGATATGATGACTAATTGTGAGTTGTGATACGCAATCAGTATATAAATAAATTAAATTGCTCGAATAAAAGCTTCTTATCATTCTAACACGAATCTTCAAAGGTGATTACAAAATTTAATGTAAATGAGAGTCGCAATAGACTACATGAAATTAACCAATAAAACATGTCGACTCTTATTGGTATTAGTTGTTGGAGCTGGTCTTAAGTTAAATAGACAGTTTTATATGAATGGACTAAACCCTTCATTGATTCATACTGTCAATATTATTTACTTTCTCTAGATTAAAAAATTATTATACTTCTTTATAAACTTCATAAAACATTAGAAAAATATTTTTCTATTCGCCCATTGATTTATTTCTTTAATAATTTTTGTAACATTAATTTTAAATTTTATGATAAATACAGTTTTCTAAAAATAAATTAAAAGTACAGAAATAATTATTTTAATGAGTCCATGCAACACATCTTATGATTAGCCACTAACCAATTTCCAATTTCACTATACTTTCATATTGGATGTTGAAAAAGCATGTCTTCACCTTTTTAGAAGCTTCAAAGTTTTTTTTTGTATGTAAAATAATAATTTGTTTAGTTTCGATCGAAAATTTAAATTACAGAATGTTTTAAATTTTAATTCGATGATAAAAATGCAAGAAGCCAAAAAAGATCCAATTAAAATTATTAGAACAAGTTGCATAACAAGTATACTTTTGCTATTCGTTTCATTGTTACTGCTAAAACTTATTTCGAACTTATTTCCTTTATCAAATTTTCGAGACAATCCACCTTCATATAACAATCTAATAATTTTCTGAATTCTTTCCAAATATGGGGAACTTTTTTTTAAGTGATACGCCATTGATAATTTGGACCATACAGGCGGAGCAACTTTTATGATCGGTTTTCCATTGTTTGCTAACAACTTCGCACTTTCCATTTGAGCTACGAGTGATTCCGTTATACAAATCACGTGAGAGCTTTTCTTTAAAATATCGCTGCACGAAATAAGAGGGATTGATCTAGTTATTAAATTTTGAATGAACTTGTCACTTACGAAGTCGAATACTCCTTTTGAAAAGATTTTAGGTAAATATGGTTGAAATCCTGATTCATGAATTTCTTCGAAAGTTTTGAATGGTTTTTCGTCGTCAGTGACAATGATACCAACAAAGTTCGAATATGAGTTTAAAGTGTATTTTAGGGATATGATAATAATACAAAAATAGATTATTCTATCTAAGTTAATTTGTGGTTTCCATTGTGTTGTAACCCCTAAAAGTACTTGCAGGATTATAATTGTTTTAAAATTATGGTTTTTTATTTTTATCATATAATTAATACAAGATAAAATGATCCAAATAAAAAATAATTGAATAAAGAAATCGTAAGCAAAGTTAAAATTTTTTCTATGTAATACTGGAACTGTGGCTACAATTTTGAGCATAAAATATTCCAAATATATTTTTCTAGAATTTTTAATTGAGGCTTCGTATCGTATAGGTATAAGTACAGCGTCAATTTTGTCCTTTCTAAAGTATTCATCAATGGTTTGATAAATTTTTACATAGTTCTTTTCAGAAAAAGTGACAAATTCAAATTTAAAATTCATGACTTCTAAGGCAATTAAAATTAACGTAAAATATACTTCTTTACGATCTACTTCAATCGATTCTCCATTCCTTTTGAAATCGATATATGGAGGATATTTATGCACAAACAATTTTATAACGTACTGGTTTACGTTTTTTAGTTTGTCTGGAAAAATCTGAACATTTGAACTAAATTCATTTTTACTACAAATTTGAAAAAATGGATTATAGTTTTGAATGTAAGAAATATTTTTAGTTAGGTTGATCTCAATCACAGAAAAATCTAAAACATTTTTCGACCAAGCATATTTAAACACTTTTAGGAAACTATTATACGTAGTGTCTTTGGTATTAAAAGATATAACTAGAATTTTTGGTCTCATGAAATTTGGAGATATTTTTATGAAATAATCAACCATTGTATGCAAGTATCCAATGCTGTTGTTATTAGTCACATGAAATGTTAAATACAGTACATTTCTGGGATTACTAAAAACGGGTAGTGACAGTAATTGATTATCTTTCATCGAATACAGTTTTATTAAATCAATGGAAACTGTTGGTATTTCTTGTGTTAATATTTTAAAAGCTGAGTTTATTTCAGGTAATGCTAGCTTTTTAGAAGTATTGTTAAAAATCATTATTTCATACGGTTTCACGTTTTCCTGTAATTGTTGTTTTATAACAGTCAGCCAAAACCTTTTTTCACTGGATTCAGATTTTATACTCAAAATATTTAATATCAAAATGTAGTAGAATAAAAAGAGTTTTAGTACGTACATTCTATGTCAAGTATCTAATAGCTACTATTTATATTGATGATAAACTCTCGACTTTCAGAAGGAAAGTTCATATGTAATTGACGTTACTGTGGCTACTGTTATTGATTTTAACGTCCTACAAGGTTTTTTTTAATAGAAATAAATTTAATTATAGTAATTAGCTGAAACATAAAATAACAAAATATAAAAGTAAAAAATATTTTTTGTTTTTATTGTCACGTACGCAAGCACGCATAAGCCATCAGGTAGGAAAAGTTTCTTTAATTAAGATTATAAAGAAAAAAATTTATGTCTGTATTTAAATTTAATTTTTTTGCAGGTTTTAACTGAGTGTTGAGCCCTTAACAAAAACATTAATTAAAATTGTTTCGATGATATATTATCTACTCTTCAGAACTAAAATTTATTTGTCCAATATTATTATCACATTGTGTGTGAATTTGTTATTTTTCCGTCAAATCTAAAATGTATCTGTTTTATTTAAGTAAAGCAATGTATTTTAAACCATAAAATTCATACTTAAATTTAAACAATTTTTTTGAGTATTTTATTATAAAAATAAAGTAGAAAAAATGAAATATAAGTGGATATGAAACAATAGTATTTGAAAAGTCAATTTGTAGATAAAAATCAAGAAACGAATATTCAATATTCCGATAAGTTCATTTCATTGTCAGCACTTAAGAAAAAAGAACCACAGTGGCTCAATAGATATTAGTCTCGGCTTTTCGTTCCGAAGGCCCGGGATTTGAATCCCAGGCGGGAACACCTGTTTTTTTTTTCAAAAAAAATTAGTATGCCAAAACCAACAACTTGACTCTAGTGGTTAGAATTCCTCCATAAGCTGTAGGTCCAGTTGGTTGAGGTGGCGACGACCTCCGGCTTCCATCAAAAAATACAAAAGTCCTATATGGCATAAGCAAGGATTGTGGAAAAACGAAAAGAAAGTACTTAAGAAAAATTTTATTTTAAAAAGAATGATCTCAAATCTATGTGAATTTTAACGGAATTTTTGAAGAAATAATAATAGATTATTATCAAATGTTTTTTATTAATTATTTTATACTTCAAAGCAAAATAAAAAATTGTCGCACCGTGGCTCTACTTTTACACAGGATAGTAATCGTCTCCACAAGTTAAAAAGTTTTCTGGTACTGGCAACATTTGATTGTGTTCTCCAACTTTAACAACTAGTGCAAGACCCATTTCAACATGCTGTTCAAAGTGGCAGTGTAAGAACCAATAACCTTTAAAACGTATAAATAAAACCTTAGTATAATTATTTTTACCATGTACGAGTTTTATAAATTTCTAAAGGAAATTTGTTAAAATAATCCTTCATTCTACTATACCTGGATTATTCGCATGGAATCTAACAATAGTGTACCCTCCACTAGGTATTTTAACAGTATCTTTCACAATGTTTCTATCCAATTGTCTATTGATACGACCTTGTCTGTCTAATTCCTTAATACGACTCTTTGTTACCTTGCCAGGCAAATTTTCCATAGCTACTACTCTGAAAGGTTGACCGTGGAGATGCATAGGATGGTTGGTCAGATCAAATTCACCTTGGAATATCATATGCACATTTATTTATAATAAATATTATTAACTTCAGATTACTTATATTTTATCATTAATATTTCAAAACTTTAACAAAAAATTTATTTTCACAGTCTAGTAATTATTTAATTAATAGTTTTCTAATTATGCTTACGTGACTACAAGCTTGCTTATGATTTTATATAAAGCTTGACTCACCTCTATCGATAAAGACTAACTCAACAACATCGTCCAATTTAACTTTTAAAGTATGTGTACATAAACAATGCTTTACATTGCACTGATTTTGTTCTCCGATGAAGTTGTCGCACAGGCTACTGGGTAATATTTGATCTCTCTGAGATAACATTGGAAATTTTGGATATTTGAAACTTAGATGATTAAACTGAAAGGTGCCGGTGGAATTTACTTTTACTGAAACAATTTTAATATATAGAAAACATATTCTCTATTTCAGAGGTAGTTTTTTCAGGATAAGATTATTTCATTAATAAAAATAAATAATATTTCAGATATTTTTTATTCTTTAGGTCTTTCAGAACAGCGAAGAAGATATTATGTAAATAGGGATAATTTGTTTGATCATACAAGTTGTTCTGTTTACGTATTTTAAATAGATAAATATGTTAATCGATAATAAAATGTTTGATTTTTATTCTTATTGTATAAACAATTATACTAAATGTATAATAAAACTAATAAAATAATTAAAACTTAATGACTTTTACATAATTACCTGGATTTACCCCATAAAGTCCTTCTCGATCAAATTCATAATTATGAATTGGGAAAAAGTCTAACTCTAAATAAAATTGTACATCAGGTTCTCTCGTATTTGCTGGATCATCTGGTTCTAATGTTTTCAAATCTGGTAAGTTAACTGCTTCAGGTGATTCAGTTCCTTTTTCATACGCATTTAGTTGCTATAACCAATCAAATTTAAAAGTAAATTTTCTCAAACTAAAAAGGAGAATATCCTTCTTTTCAATTACGGATTTTGATGAAACACTTGTAATTTTAATCTAGTGTGACCCTTCTTGTGTTCGGATGAAAACGTCCACACGAGATTAAAATCACTGTCTCCCACTTGTATAAAAAAACTTTTTTCAGCAATAACCATTTTTACTCGGGTAAAAAGTTGAGTAGAGCACAATAGTTTAGTAATACTTTATCTGCGTTCATTAAGACAAAATTTAATACCTACCCTTGTCTTTTCTGTTGTAATTGGAAGATTGGCATCAATTGGAGCCTTGGGTTCTTCTATTTTTGCACCTTTGTAACGAAGGATTGCTACTTGATGCACTCTTTGTTCCGGTGACTTGTTGCAGAGTTTACCATAACCGCGATAGCGGAACCAGTAGTTGTCGACCTCTTGATTAGCGTTAATTATAAAATCATATCTTTCTCCGGCCCATGTGTGAATCGTATCCACTAAAATATATCATTCATTAATTATTATTCGTACAATTCAGAAGTAATTTGAAAAAAGCAAATAAGAAATGTAAATTTAATGGGCTATATACCCTTTTTTCAAATCACTGGTCAGTTGCATATTAAGTAGAGGGGGCATCGTATTATATACTTAATAATTTGATAAAGTAAATATACAGAAAAGTTATATGAAAGAGAGCCAATTATATGAATATAAGGTCAACAATCGTTTTCCTTTGTTTAAATTTTATCAAACTTTAAATAAAAACTTAAAAATTAACTATTTATTATTGATCATTAAATTCATAATTATTTAGATAGTTAAAAAATGGTTATAAACCATGAAAATTGAGAATCAACAATATATTTTACCTTCTACAGGCTCGATATCGTGTGAATCAGTACTAATGACTGTCATTGTATGATTATCAACCGATATTTCAATGGGACAATTTGACACCCCAGCATTGACAAATCTAAACCGGTATCTGAAACCCTAGAAATTCACAAAATTAAATAGTTCTCTGACACTTTAATAAGTAGTTAGATTTTAAATAGTGAGCATATCTTGGTATTTATATTTAATTATATCCTCACTTTTTGAACTTCAAAAACAGCATCAGGAGTATATGTAATGCTGCCATCCGGTTTTGTGAAAGGTTTCTGTCGTCCCAATCCATTAATAAGAATATTTATCGGACTTCTATTAGCATCTTCATAGTGAACCCTTGCAATAAATAAAGCTTCAGTTTCATGCTTCCAATCAATAATCATCATACTATGCTCATCAAAGTCGTATAGTTTTTTATGAGGATTTTCACCTTCTTTATGATGAACAATTAAGGGTCCGAATACTCCGTCAGCTCGCTGTCCACCTATACAATTAAAAAACTTTAGAATAATTTACAGAATAATCAAAAAAATGATGAATAAACAGTCTATCTTAACAAAAATGCTCGCCTTAGATGTCCACTCTAAAAAGTGCGAAATATGGAAGTAAAAAGTATAAACCTACATTTTTCTCTTTATAAAATTTTAAAAAGTGGCTTTAAATCCTTAAAGTAACTTTAACAATTAAAATGTAGGTTTTAAACTTCTACAAAGATTAAAATGTTGATTTAAAATTTAATTTTAATTCTGAATTGTTTTATACTGTATTAAAACATTTTTTTTTAATTATTTTAAAAGATATTCTTAATACTATTTAGAATCAGTATTAGTACATTAATAAGTTAGATTATTTACTATAATTAAACTATTTTCAATTTTTAACTTAAATAATTTAAAATCCACACGTTCATATACGAAAACTCTCCCATACGTTAGTAAATACGTACAATTGTACGTCTTTTTAACTTACCAAGATGCGAATGCCACCAAAAAGTACCAGTTTCCGTTGCATCAAATAGATATCGGAAATTATGATTAGCCATAATTGGACATTGCGTAACCCATGGAACACCATCCATATATGGTGCAGTTTTCTGATTCATGCCGTGCCAGTGAATTGTTGTTTCTTCTGAAGCCATATTATTTATTACATCCACCCTTATAGTGTCACCTAGACAAACCTTGTTCCAAATATTTTTTAATTACAGATTGTATTTATAGATAAAATTTAATATCAATTATAACATCATTAAGGTAAATGATATACTTATCTTTATATTATTTTGTGTGTAAAGGATTATTTTACATGAAAAGAAATTGTATAAGAACAATTTCTGTTCTAGTAATGAAAGGATTGATAAGGGATTAAATAGAGCTAAGAGAATGTAATCTAAACATTAGAGTCTGACTACACATAAAAAATAAGTATGACTATAAAAATTCTGGTAGAAATTTACTCATTTAAAATGGTTAGACGCTAAGAAATAATATTGAATCAATATTTATTAGGGATTAGCTAGCCATTTAATGGAATCATTTATTAGCCCTAGCGTTGTATGGCAAAGATTTAAAATCAAGATTGACAATACTCATAAATCAATTATAAAAACTCAATATTTTCATTCTTCAGTTTTGGTGGAAATGGAGGCGCGAAACCTCCTCGTATATATTTGAGAAAAATTTTAAAGTGTACTATATCTATCGAAGATTTGGATGAAATAAATTTAAAATTTTTACCTCTATCGGAGGTCCAGGTAGTTGTTTATTAACCACAGAAATCTGCTTTACGATACCATCAGCCGGAACACAATGTGGTCTAAAGCAGTCAGTTATATTGTACGGGCAGTCATAGCAGGCTTTTGGACTCATGGTTATAAAGGTACTTATGATGAATGTATAATCGCACACTCGCCCATTATCAGTGCATGGTCTACGGCAATGATGATTTTCCCAATTGTATGTGTCAGCTTCAAAACCGTTCAGTGGTCCTTCTTTCATGATATTCATCTCAGGAGTTAATAAAGAATATGTTGCTGAAAATTTTTAGTTAAAGAAAACGTTTAATAAAACTATTTATTGTACAAAATACTAGATGAACATATTCTAAATACGAAAAAATTTAAATATGATGAATCGATTATAAAAGGCTTAGGTATTAAATAAACATAAAAATCTATAAGAATTTATTTATTCAAGATTCATAACGTATTTCATAATAATATAAGATTTCACTTTTAATAAAAAATAACTAATTGAACAACTAATTCATTTCTTGAATGTATATATAACAGAATAACTGTAAATGAATTTTTTCCACACGGCGCGTAAAGTGCGTACTGTACGCCCTGCGGGCGAATTCTACAGCACGCATTTTTCGCTCCTCGTGGAGAAAAATAGTACATGCACCATGGGAGTAAGTAAAGAAAGCCTCAGACTGCATGTTTGTCACCCTCGCCTTCGGCTGGGGTGACAATTACACGCAATCTGAGATATTCTTTACTTTTACTCCCTAGGTGCATAATGTACTATTTATACAATAAAATGATTTAAAATATTTATACTATTATATTTACTACTACTATTATACTAGTTTTGTCATTACAACCAAATGTATTCCAAAAAAATCTACTTACCGCTGAAGTACACCGCAAACAGAAAAAGAAACAGATATACTTTTTCAACACCCATTTTGTTCCTTCTTATTATATTAACTTTATTTAAATTACAAATCGTCAGATATTTAAAATTTTTATGAAAATTTGGTATTTATGATTTCATAATTTTAATATTTTAATGCAAACAATTAATGTCACTGAACACGAAAAAAAAAAATTAAAATGACTTGGAAATTATTCTAAATCTGCATGATTGATAATAACTTTCCGAGACACTAATAATGATCTTCCGTTCTCTCGGCCCGTCTGAACAATTATGCGTAGTTCATCCTCCTCGCAAGAAAATGATCCTACATACGTGACTGTAGAACCTCTTACTTGATAACCTTCGAGAGGATCCTACTCGGCAATCGTCTTTAAAAATAAAACGAGTTTTAGGGCTTTTTATTTTATTATCGAAAATATTGAAAAGGTTTATGACTGCCTTATTCAGATAGCTTGACTCATTTGGAAAAGTTTAGGAGAATATCACAGGGAAAAATTTAAGATCCGGTCAAAATATTTCAATAAGTATTCTTTGTCATATCGATAATGTTTTGAAATGTAAAGGAAATGTCTTTAAAACTAAATAAAATAAATATATAATATTAATATCCAAATTATTTTGAAAATTATACGTAAAAAAATAGTGTATAAAAATTGAAATTTATTTTATTGGCAATTGAGTATTTTCTTTACATGATTTGCGCTATTATTAAATTTTAATTTGCTACAATACTGATTCGAATTAACTATAATAAATTAATTTAATAAATTAAATTAAATCACATTATTTTTGGCAAATAGCTTCCACACTGTGGAAAATTCTTTGGTACTGGCTGCATGTCCTTATGTTCGCCAACCTTGAAAATAAGGGCCAATCCCAGCTCGGTATGCTGCTCGAAATGACAGTGATAAAACCAATATCCTGTAACAAATATTAATACCTTAGATAACTTATTTCATAAAAATAATAATAAATTCGGTTACAAATATAGAATAACAACAAATACAGAATTTAGTCTGATTCTAAGGAATATTAAAATATAAAACATCATGTATTCAAATGATATTTATATTAAATTTCATGCTTATTTTATAAAAGTTATTCTATTAAGATAATATTTTTACTTTAATTCAGTATATGATTCATATACACGATTTTATGAAAATAAAAATCTGATTAACTCAAAATAAAATTAAAAATTTTTTTAATGCAAGATATTAATATATTTTAAAATAAAATTAGTGGAACCATTTACCTGGATTATCAGCATAAAATCTAATTATCGAATATCCACTACTAGGAACTTTAATAGTATCTTTGAACGGTGCTTTATCAAAATTCCTCTTGATTTTCCCCTGACGGTCTAACTCTTTTATTCTATCCAATGTCACGGGGCCATCGAGTTTTTCAGTGGCTAGGACCCGGAAAAAGTGACCGTGTAAATGTATTGGATGATTAGCGGCATCGTGAATACCTGCAATTAATTTTCAAAAAATAGTTGAATCACAATTCATGTAATGACATTTTTAAAACACTTTTTAATGGGTAAAATAAATAAATCGTTAAAACTGCAACTTTACCTTCGTCAACGAGAACCAGTTCGACTACACTATTTAGCTTGACTTGTAAGGTATACGTGCAAGCGCAATGTTCCTCAGAACAATTTCTGTTGGCCATAGTTGTTTCGTTACAGAACATATCTGGAGTTACCATATTCCTCTGCGACAGAACTGGGAAGGGAGGCATTTTGAAACTTATGTGGTTGAACTGATAGGAGCCCATAGTTGCGTTGATATTGTATCGTGATACTATAATTAACATAAAAGAAAAAGAAAAATGCAACTGTGTTGTTTTTAGTTGAATCTTATTTAGCTACAGTTTTTATCTGATTCATTTTTGGTTTCTCTAAAAAATTGAATCTGCTTATGTGTAAATAAATACACTTGCTATCAAGAAATCTAAATTATATATGTAGAAGCAGCTGTACCTTCATTAAAACCATAGATAAAGGAACGATGATACTCGTAGTTATCTAGGGGATTTAAATCAAACTTAAAGTAGAGTCGTTGATCTGGTTCCCTGTTCTGGTTTGATTTATCGTTAGATAACATTGATTTCAGTGAGTTCACGCTAATGGCTTTCTTTGATTCTGACCCAGTGTTGTAAGGATTCAGTTCCTGTGTATTATAGTTTCTTTTAATTCATACTGTTGTACAGATTTTAACATTATCGAGTATAATTTATGACAATAGCAAAAGTGTTTGTCTAACAACGACAACATAAATATTCTTACCCGAAATTGTTCAGTTTGCTGCATGACGTCCCAGCCAGTTGGCGACTTGGGATCCTCAATTTTCGCTCCCTTGTAACGCAGTATAGCAACTTGGAAAACTCTACTTGCTGGATTAGTGATGTTGTTGCAAAGTTTGCCATAACCACGATAGCGAAACCAATAGTTACCGATATCTTTATTCGCATTAATCACGAAATCATAACGCTCTCCCGGCCAAGTGTAGATTGTGTCGACTGTAATTATGATAAGACAATAGATTTTACTATTTTTTAACCAAAGTTAATACATAAGTTTTATTTAAAAATAATTATAAAATATCTACTTGTTGAACCTTTTAATGAATATGTAAAAGCAAAGAGAAATTATACGCTTATATTTAGTTATTAATTTGTTTATGGCTTATTACCTTCTACTGGTTCAATATCGTTGCCATCAGCACTAATGACCTGCATTGTGTGATTGTCGATTGACATTTGTATTGGGCAGTTGTCAGCTCCGGAATTTACTAATCTAAATCTGTATCTGTAGCCCTAAAATAATAAAAATTGATAAAATCAAATAAATTTATTGAATACGATTGTAGATATATTAGTCATGTTTAAATTAATAACATTGATATAGTAATGATTAATATTTTCTATTCTAACGTTATGAAACTCATTTTTCTTCTAAATTAAATAATATAGTTTAAGTGCATTGTATTTATAAAAATTATATAGTGTATTAAAAAATCGAATTATGGCGCTAAATCTATACAATGTCACTGCAACATTTTTATTAAGAATTAAATAATTGAAAAAAAATTATTTGTTTACAAATCTGCTTTGTGCATACAAGCTGTAAAATTTTTAAAATTGTTAATAAAAAAATTATATGGTTCCAGTATAAGTTGAGTTTATCTTGTTTGTTTTTTCAATCAAGGTCAGTGAAATCCGGTTTCATCTTTACACGCCGCTTAAGTAGATGCATGCCGAAACCAGTAAGACTGTGTTAGATGAATGTGCATCCACATGTTATATGCAATACACACTAAAGTTATATTTCAGTGAATAATTTTTCAATCACAATAATAATATTCTGATTTAAGTAAAATAAGCGTGAATAAACTTAAACATAACATAAATACTATCAAATATCGACGTAGTACTCAAAAAATATACTTGAAATAATATTATAAAATCACAAAATTATTTTACCTTCTTGACTTGGAAAACCGCGCTGGGTGTATACAGTGGCTCTTTTCCCTCCTCCGCAAAATTCTTATATCTTCCAAGCCCATTGATAAGTATGGTATTTGGTCGTTCCCGAGCACTGACAAATGCTGCACGCGCGTAAAATTCTTCTTCGCTTTGGGTTTTCCAGTCGATGATTATCATTCTATGGACATCGTAATCGTAGAGATGTTTGTGAGGGTTGGATTTTGGTGGTGCGCGGATGAAAAGTCCACCGAACAGGCCGTCAGCTCTTTGGCCACCTGAATAAGAAAATGCACAATTTTTTTACAGAAAAATTTTACTTATGTGAAAAAAGTGCCTTCATCAAAACCAATATTTTATAATTAAATTTAAATAAAAAATTTTTTTAAGAATAGTACATTATGCACCACGGGAATAATTGACTTTACTCTCGAGGTGCATATAGTACTTTATTCCCACCTTAACTGTGGTCACTTAATTGCTTTTATTTTATTTTTTTGAATGATTTTTCTATTTTTTCTAATAAAAATGCTAGCAGGGAAATAATGACTGCTAGCAGAGAAATAATGGCCGAGGAGGGAATAATAGGCCACTTTAAGAATAATAGGCCACTTTCAACGCGCCTTTTCAGGGAAATAAATGGCCATTATCGTTGAGGTGGGAATAAAAGCATCTTATCTTATAGTGCTTTCATTATTAAGTAAGGTAGTATTTTTAGACCAGATATTCAGCTATCTGCTAGTGATTAATTTTTATAAGAGGGTCTAATCTCTAAATAAGAGAATACAATGTAATAATTAAGTGTATTATTCAGAATAGTGATAGTATGTCTAAACTTTCATTTGTTATCGATAAAATAATTATTTCTGTGATAAATAGTCGATTGTATTAAGATCCTGAGATTACATCATTATCAACACATACATAATCAACACATTAGATTAATTCATTCGTTTTTTATTCTATTGGTAAGAAAAATCAGGTTAAAAGGTATTGACTACACTATTTTGCATTATTTTGTAAATGTCAATACAAGTAACATTTGTGTTATCATAACAAATTTGATCGGAAAGACAAAACAAGCTAATCGTTTGAATAATGTGTAATATTGCACTGCATACATATCTGTGATAAAATTTTTATCGAAAATTTATTCGACAATCAATATGTATTATATAAATTAAATGTTTATATACTGACGTAGTAATACACACTTTTTAATGTTACTCATAGATTATATAAGCAAGAAATTAAATGGTCATTCAATAAAAAATTCATCTTTATCAATAATTTATCGAAACAAAAAATTCAGTCCGTCGAAAAGAAAACACCAAACTCACCAATATGTGAATGCCAAAAATAGGTGCCGCTCTGAGAAGCATCGAAATTGTAACGGAAGCTGTTCTGGGATGGTATAGGGCACTGAGTAACAAAGGGTACCCCGTCCATATAGGGCGTTTCCTTTTGTCGTAAACCGTGCCAGTGGATGGAAGTACTGTCTGCTTGCATCATGTTGCGTACATCAATCACTATTTTATCACCCTCGCACACCTATCAACATAAAAAAATTAAAAATTTGCTTTTCTGAATAACAGTAAAATAAAATTAATGGGACTATATGATGCATTCAACCTTTTCTTATAGTTTTATGCTGTCTTTTGAATTTTTGTTTCTATGGTCTTAAAAAGTTTCTATGAAATCACAATATTGTTTTTCTTTAAATAATAACACGTAATTTTTTTTACCTCAATATTCGGTCCAGGCAAATTTCTGTTCGCCAGGTAGACCACTTTTTGAACCCCGTCACCCGTTAAGCAATGCGGTCTCAGACAGTCTGTCATATTATAAGGGCAGCTATAACAAGCTTTCGACATGGTCATGAACATCTCGACGACAAAGACATAGTGGCAGACTTTCGGCTTGCTCCCATTTCGACAGGGTCTACGACAAGGATGTCTTGACCAGTCGTATCTGTCTGCTTCGTTGCCATGGTAGTCGTTGTCGTCGGAACTCAAGATACCTTGAGTGACTGAAATAAATTTTTAGATGTCGTTGTAAGATGCCTGAATTATCTAGAATATCACATATTTCACAAGTAATATTCATTTTATTAGAATTGAAAAAGATATTTGTATGCTATTTTCGATAATTAAAAAATTTTAATATGGTCTTAATAGACTCTAATATTTTTATAAAAATATTTTCTCAATAAACACTAACTTTTAATTAAACAAGTTTTTATCTGAAAATTTTCAAGAGTACATGTTGATTATGAATTGGTATACTGCAAACGTAATTTAAGATATACGATATCAATGAGACAAGCTGGTACTCCAACTCAGTTCTATCGAGTTTGCGAGCTTAATCAATTAAAGATCTTTATTTGACAAATTAATCAATCTAGATTTTTTGAATATGGTTTCCTCTAGTTTTCATAACAGTCAGCATTTATTATCTAAAATTTCTAACATCAAAAAAATCTTGTGGGATTCACGAACTAATAAGATGGTGGTTTCGATAAAATTGACCTGTCTGATTAAATTATATATATACTAATTGCTTACGTTTAACAAAATTATTGACCGTTATCAGTTAATTTTTATAATACTTAATATGGCATAAAAATGTACTTTAGTACTGACTTTGTCAGATTTTGTATAAATAATATTTTTTACTTATTTCTTTGATTTTGATAATTTTAGTGTACGTTTATATGTTTACATATAATGTATATTGTATTCTTACCATATTTTGTATTTTTATTTATAAAAAATATATTTATACATATTGTACTAGTGAGATATGCGGTATACGGATAGAATATTTATGTATTGCCCATTTGTATTTGAGGATCTCATTGACAATTAAAACATTACAATTTTTGCTTAAAATTTTTGTATAGAATCTAAAATAGTTGACTATAACAATATGGTCAACAATTTTATTAATTTTAAAATGGGTACTGCACGAAAATAAGTCAATCAGAATAAAAATTGTATTTTTCTTAATTTAAATCCTATAACATTTTATTGATTATAGTTAAATTATTTATTTCAGAATTTTTCTTGAATACTTTATAGACAAATTAATATTTATTGTTAAATGTGTAGAATTTTTCTGATTGACCTATTTTCATGCAAGACTTTGCTTAGCAAAACCAACTGCAATTTTTTCACCTCTAACCACTTTAAACCTTTTTTAATTTTGTAATAATGATTAATTTTTTCCTGTCAATTTATAATACCAAATAAATATTGAAAACACTAGGTTGTACTGATTCTATGATCAAAAAACACACGTTAAGTATTATAAAAAAATCAACAGTTTCTATGAATTTATAATAGTATATTGTGTACCAAGGGCGTAAATAGTACATTTCGATCCTAGTGCGAGAAAGTGATTTTAATCTCGCGGGGGCGTTTGCGCCCGAGCGAAGCGACGGTGAAAAGTTCACGCGAGGTTGAAATCACTTCCTCGCACATGTATCAGACCATATTTTTTGATACGACGTGCACAAAGCGAGATTTAGCATACGTTTTTTTGCTCGAGCGTGCGCAAAATCGAGTTTTGTGCCCGGAGTGTAAAAAATGAGTTTTTTTAGACCGAGTTGGAATTTGCAGTACGAGTCGAAGGCGAGCTAGTATCGCGAGCTAGTACGAGTCGTTTGCGAGCTAAAGACGAATACTGCTAATACACGAGGTCAAGTAAAGCTCACTAGTTCTTGGTGCACACTATATTTTTTATAACCTCCGTCATGTTATATTTAAATTTATATTTGATATTGTTTGAGAAGTAAGAAACTTAAGAAAAAGAATTAAAATCATTTAAATACCATTTCTATTTGAAATAATAAACGTAAGAAAGCGGTTTCAAAAATAACATTTGGACCCCCAATGGGTATATAATCAAAACCCAATGGGTATATATAAAAGAAATTAAAATAATTTCAGTGCTCACAACGACGCGCTGGTCCTAAACCGGTAACTTTAGACCCACATTCTATCGCAGGTATCGAAATACGCGAAAATCGTGTATGTGTTATAAAAAAATAATTAAAATATTGTTAAATGTTACTTTAAAACTCACTGGTTTGTATTAATTTTTAAATTTTAAAATACAAATTTTTACTTAAAACCTCAATCTAACTTACTACTTTTGTATTTTTTTAGTGGATTTATGATTGAAATGACAGAATTCTAGTAAATAGTTACTTAATAAGGAGTTAAAAGTTTAATATTTAATAAATTATTTTTAAACTTCCTCTATATAAATCTTTTTAATAATTACTACTTTAGATGTAGATTTAAATATATATTTTTAATAAATACTTATTAAAAATAAAAAAGTAATAATAAAACATATTCACCCTTCAAAGTTGCTAAAAACACGATAGTCCATAGAAATATATACTTGCAGAACATTTTTTCTTATTACACTTATTTAACTTGAAAGAGATCTATTCCCAAATTAATTAAACTTTTTTTTTAATAAACTGTCAAAAATATAATTTTAAAATATTTGAAAATGATAAAGGCATAAAACACATTGCAAATGAATTTAAAAGTAGAAAAAACAGGTCGCTCCGATTCGCTCCCTCACAGCTTATTACTATTTCTCCTGCAAATTCGAGCATTTATAGTAGCGTTGTGCGTGCAAAAGATACCGAAAAGAAAATTATCTTAGGATAATTTAAAGGTGAGATACGAGGGGCCTTATCCGCGTTTCCACTTAAGAAAGTACTAAAATAGAAAGAGCAGATTTCAGGAAATTAAACGTCCAAAGATCGAAGAAGGAAATGATTAATTGTATGGATGCTTGATATCTAGCCTCATGTGACCAACGCTTTATATTTATTGGTCATCCGTCTCACTTGTGCAATCACGTGGACTAAATCATAACAATGATTGGCGGACAATGATTTTAGCACTTTTTTTAAGTAATGAGAACAACTTTTGAGTGTTTATTTCAAGTATAGTCACAAATAACAGGGGAAGTACCGATAACACTTTTATTTTATTATTTATTAGAAATATTGCTTAAAATTTATAAAATAGTGTTATGTTGTTTCAGCATTTATATTTATTGTTGTGAAAATTTTACAATTTATGATGTCACACGTAAAATCTTAAAAACTTATAGAAAAATATCCAGATATCATACAAAGTTGCGTGAAAATATCAATTTATTGTATTTTTTACGATATAAATTACTAATTATTAAATTCTAAAGTGATTACAATTTTTTTATTTGTATTTAATGTTTTTGAATATAAATATTATACTCAATAATAAATGTAAATTAAAAATTCTATTTTTCTTTCTATATTCCTTACATTAATTTACATTTATATTCCTTATATTAATTTTATATAAATTATTTTCATACAAAATATTTTTATAAAATATAAGCTTTTACAATTCATTTTTATTTTTTTATTATTTATTTTCATTTTCTTTTTAAGTTTAAAATTGACAAGATTATTTATAGTATAAAAATTTATTTGCAACACTAAAAGTCGATTAAAACATCAAAATATAGTCTAAACTAAGGATTACCAAAAAAATAAAAAATAAATAAATACAAATATTTAATAAAACTTGAAAAACGTACAATCAAATTTTTTTATCTTAACAAAAAAATTTGATTTTAAAATATTATTAGTATGTAAAATGTACAAAATCCTACTTGTTCAACTAAGCAGGATTGGATTAACAATAAATATTAGGATATACACATTTACAGTCATATAAAGCTTTACAGTCCAAATCAAGTTTCTCAAATATATTTCAGATTGAAAATACGTTATTCAAATAACATTTACTGATATTATTTTATTTAACTGCAAATTTTTTTTTATAAAATTTTTATATTTTTATGATTTTTAATAGCAGTAATTAATTCATAAATCATTTGTGCGGAGAACAAAATAAAATTAAATCATTTTCTTAGTATTAAGTCAGTTACGACTTTTGAAACGTCATTGATATATATAAATCCGACAATCAACAAAATTTTGTTTATCTCATATACATACAATGTACTTATACATTGTTCACACACCACTGAATTAACGCTCTTCAGCTCTTTTCTTAAGCACATACTCGACATTACTTTGATATTTAATTTCCTCGTCTGTTTCATCGATATAAGTGTCGTATTGTTTTGATTGATTTCGTGAAAATTAATAACTTTTTCAACCAATTGTGGTTTTTACTGCGATAATAAAGTAACCTTTGAATAACCCAGACATAAATATCATTTTTATTTATAAAATAAATCGATATGTATAAATAAAATTATTTTGTTCATCAAAAGAAAACGAAATTAAACGCATTAAAAAACAATTAAAATTACTATTAAAATAATTTTTGAACATAAGTTAACGTATTAAACATGTTACTTTAGAGACAAATTATTATATTTTAAAAAACTTAAACAATTTATCAGAGAAGATGATTTAAGTAGATATAAAACTATATCTTATAAACAATTTACAGCTTTTTACCTAAAAACGTTCTTTGGATGCATTATCTTACTAATATACGTAGCTAAATACTGTAATGAAGTTCTTGAGAAATTTACTGCGAGTGTCAAGCTACACGCGAAAGCCAATCGCTAAAATCCTAAGAACTAATTATTGTCGATTGAATTCGTACTTGGAATAGTTTAATTGATAACATATTTTATATGAATCTTAAAAAAAATCGCAATAATAAATGTTAGAAGGTGGACAAAATTTAAAATAAAACTTTAGTATAAATGATATTTTTTCGTGATTTCATTATATCAATTGATAGGATATATTTATTTATTATTTTTATTATTATTTATTTATTATTCAAACAAATATTTAGTATGAGTAATAATGACAAGACTAGATTTTTACATTTAATCAAGATTAATTTGATATGAATAATAATTTAATAGAAATGACACTGTATACTTGAGATAATTAGGTAACACCAACATTTCACAATGCTATTAATTCTTGATATGCTTTCTGCCTCTTATCAGTTCTACGATCTTCATAATCTTGATGAGGTCTTATTCGCGTTCGAGAACTTGAAGTTTTACTTTTTTTGAAAATATTAAAACAGAAAATTTCTTAATTCAGTTGCGATTTAATAGAAAACTTTATCACTGATAATTAAATAATCGAGAACTAATTCTGCGACTAAAAATATTGGTACAAAAATTATTGATAGACAATCAATGGTATTATAGTAATTTATAATTCTATATAATAATTTATAATAAATTGTAATATTAAAGGTTACCGTTAATAGTAATAGATAAATAATTGTATATTTTAATAAATGTATTATACAAAATAAATGTATATTTTAATTGAATATTGTCTAAAAATTAAGATGTGAATTAGGAATCTTTTTCCGCACATTAAAATTTACAGAGTATTGCTTTTTGAGACACTTTTAGTCACTTATTTTCTAAATTTGATTTATATACAATGAATATTTTGATTTAAGGTAATTGATTATTTTATAAATTTGATAAACTTGCATAGGGTAAGTAACCTCCACATCTAGGAAAATTCGGAGGTACCGGTGGAAAGTCTTTGTGTTCTCCTACTTTGAAAATCAAAGCCATTCCAATATTCATGTGTTGATCAAAGTGACAATGGAAAAACCAGTATCCTGAAATTTTTAAAATACTTAATTTATATTGATTGTAAAGATGACTCTATTGTTTGTCTGTATATTATTAGTTATTAAACTACTAATATAGTAAATACTATCTTTAAAAATAAAAACATTTTATTTTATTTTAAGAATTTAACTTAGGCTGGCATCCTTATATTTCTTCCACTCTGCAAACATTAACTGTTCGACTGACTTTTTCTAACAAACATTGTCTACATCTTTTATAAGTGAATAATTTTTACCTACCAGGATTATTTGCATAAAATCTGACGATTGTATAACCACCGCCTGGTGCTTTCATTGTATCTTTAATGGGCGCACGATCAAGTCTTCTCTTAATTTTGCCCTCACGGTCTAATTTTTTAATTCTTTCGATCGTCACAGGTCCTTCTAGATTTTCTGTCGCAATTATACGGAAGAAGTGTCCGTGTAAATGCAGAGGATGATTTATAACACCAATGTTACCTAAACGAATAAATATTGTAAGGAAAAATTCAATTAACTTAATCATTTATTTTTCGACAATCATATTTAATTACCTTCATCTACAAAAATTATCTCGACAACACTGTTCAGTTTAACCTTCAGAACCTGAGTACAAGCGCAAAATTCTTTCCGACAATACTCCATATTTAAATTCATCGGGTCGCAAAGTGTTTTTGGTCCAATCATTTCCCACTGTGAAAGTAACGGAAAGGATGGCATCTTAAGAGTTATGTGATTCAATTGTAAAGAGAAAGTTTGACGTTCTGGTTCAGCTAAAATTATTTTTTATCAATTAAAATCAAATGTATAACTTTGGTAGGAAGCATAATTATTTTATTTTGACGTTTAGATTACTTTGATTGAATCCATAAAGGTTTTTGCGATGGTAATCGTAATTGTCAAGCTGATATAAGTCGAATGTAATAAAAATCTGTTTGTCCACTGATTCACTTAATGCTTTGTCGTTCGGATCTGTTGCGTTTAGTAGCGGAACATGTATATTAACACCTGGTAAATTTTCTATTCCCACATTATAAGGATTCAGGATCTGTTAGTAATATAAAGTTAGTATTTTTTATGTTTAAATATTATATTCTGACTATTTATATCGTAATATCTGGTCAGTTAATATCTACCAGTCAGTTACTATCTACGTGAACTGTTGGAAATTTTTAAATAAACTGATAAATAAACAAATAGGATTGACTAAAATATTTGACTAAATAACCTAACAAACTTCTACACGTTAAAAGTTTTAAAAATTTAAATTAATTAATTTAAAATAAGTTGAAAAGAAATTATTAAACTGACTTAATTTTGTTACCGTAATCGTCAAAGATATAGCTAAAATAAAATAAATTTTATGCAAGTTCCAATTATGTTTAATTTAGTTATCAAATCAAGTTTTAAACTTAAGCAACTTCTACTCAATACAATTTTAGTTATTTTAATAACTGAATTTATTGTATAAGATATCTCTGAAATTATTAATGATATTCGACAATGATTGATATAACTTCTTAAATATATATATATATATATGAAAATTTTATACCCTAGTAGTATTGGTGTTTGGTGGTATATTATATGCGACTGGTCCTCTAGGATTTTCAATTTTTGATCCTTGGTATCGCAAAATAGCTGCCTGGAAAACTCCACTCGAATTATCAGATGGTTCGCAATTGCCATAACCACGAAATCTAATCCAGTAATTGTCAATTTTCTTATTTGCGTTGACAATAAAATCAATTCTTTCTCCGGGCCAGATCATAATTGAATCGACTGCAAATAATGTATTGAATTTATTTGGCTATTTCTAAACGTCCGACAAATATAGTTCGTATATACATATTAAATGACACTTCATTGAAATGGTGCTTAATCGGCAATGTATTTTTTTTTCTTTAGCATCTACTAAAAGGAAATATATTATTGAGGGTGGATGAGCGGGATTATATCTGTCGTATTCTTTACTATTCTTTACTATTAAAGCTTTACTATTCAATATTATAATTTATAACTACAGAACAAAGAATGTTTGATACCTTCAACTGGTTCTATGTCTTTGCTGTCCATACTTATGACTAACAACGTATGATTATCGATCGAAATCTGTATCGGACAATCTTCTGCGCCAGCATCAGTAAGTCTGAATCTAGTTCTCTTGTCCTGTAAATTTAAAAAAGCTATAATTAAGAAATCTCTATTATTTTAAAACAAACGTAACAAAATTTTCAGATTTTTATACAAAATTTGATTCTTAAAACAACTTACTCTTTAAGAAAGTATAAAGCTAAAGTAGTCTAAAGCAATTTTTGTATTAACAATTAGATAACTGAAATTCAATTAAACGTAAGAGTGATCACCTTAATAACTTTGAAGACAGCATAAGGTACGAATTTCGTCTCGTTTCCTCTCTCAAATCTTCGAAAAGGTCCAAGACCGTTGATTAGAATCGTCTCAGGAATGACGTTTGGTCTATCATGAACCGATCTAACAAGACCATCTTGACCACTCATCCGCAACCAATCGCCGATGATCATGTGTTGATCATCATATTCATATAGATTACGGTGCACGTTTTGATTAGGCGTTGGATGAATCACCAGAGCACCAAATAGGCCGTCAGCTCTTTGCATTCCTTGAATACACAAATAACAATGTAATTTTCAAATATTCGTGGTCGAAATAAATAGTGTCGTATAAGCATAAAATGTTTTAAGCAACCTATGTGTGAATGCCAGAAGTAGGTGCCGCTCGTAGTAGCTTTAAAGACATATCGAAATTTTTCTCCTGGCAAAATTGGACATTGCGTTACAGAAGGAACTCCATCCATGTAAGGGGTGAGCTCCTGTTTAATTCCGTGCCAATGGATTGTTGTGCTCTCGGATAACATCAAATTTCTCACTTCTACTACGATTAAGTCATTATGGCATACCTAGCAGAAAAAGGTGCCTTTAACTAATATTTTCAATTATTTTAATGATAAAATTGCATTGTACTGTCTTTTAAAATTTTGAGAATTTAATTAACATACTTTTGCATGTTTTAGAAGTTATTGGTGCACCGTTCAATTCGTATCAATTTATTAAATATTTCAATTATTTATATTACTTTATGTTCTAAGGCGGATAAATATTTGCTAGAAAAAGAAAAAGTTTTTCGAATAAATAAAATTTACAGTTAGTTGAGTGTCTGTTGTAATTTAGCATCTTTAAAGCTAAGAAATATATGTATATATATTTAACTTATTATTTAATATTGTACCATTCTACACATAAATTTTTTTTCTATTTTAAAAATGTAAAAAAATGGAAGGTACCTCGATGGCAGGCCCAGGTAAGTGTCGATTAACAGAGTAAACGGTTTTTTGTGTTCCATCGGCAGGCAAACAATGCGGCCTGTAACAATCGGTGACGTTGAAGGGACAGTCGTAACAAGCCTTGCTCATAGTGCTATACTGCTCAACGATGAAGACATAGCGGCAAATTTTTGGTTTCTCTTGGTTTCCACAGTTTCTGCGGCATGGGTGTTTCGTCCAATCGTACCTATCTGCCTCCACGCCAAAAAAATCTTCATCCTCGGGGCTCAAAGTGGCTTCGTTAGCTGATAATCAAAGTTGAGTGTTATTTTATCTAAATACTATTGTATTACTATAAAATTTATGCTTCAATTCATCGTGACTATGGAAGTATATTTTTTTAAGAAAAAATGAGGAATTAATCTTAAGAAAACTATTTTTTATGATAACTAACATGACTTAGATGATCGATTTATGTGATTTTGTAGTAATTTTTACTATACCATAGAGCGATTTTTGTATACCTGTCACTCCACATGTATCAATGGATAATTTTATACGCGCAGTGTATAAAGATGTTTGTCGGTACTATAGTTGATAATCGATAATTTAAACAATTAATGAAAACGATAATAAATTTTTGTTGGAATTACATATTCTTTAAGAACGCTAAATTATAATGTATAGTATACTCTCAGAATTTAACTAAAAATTTGAGGTACCCTTGTTTTACTTTTCATAACCTACGTTAGTAATGAGCTTAAGTCTCGTAACGATAAATACTCACAAGGAAGGATAGCCAAGATTATAGAAGTAATCAAAATATAACTTTTTAGAGTCATTTTATTATATAATAAATGAAACTTATGAAAAATAACAATATTCTATGATTCTGAATTTCGATTACACCATTTTACTGCAAGACCGATGTTAACTTATTGAAATAAAAAGAAAATGTGACACACGAAGTCATGCTTTTATTCTTTGGAATGGACCACCTTTAATTATTCATTTAATTGCTTGCTTTACTGCTAAGCTTATCTTCTGAGCTCATCAGTAATATAGCCCAATAAAACTCATAAATTTTTGACTATTGTAAAAAGATGAAAAAAAACAGGAAAATTTTGGATAAGTGAATCCCCGGAAATTTAATACATTGCATTGTTTGTTGTTTCAAATTAAAATATTTTAAAATAACAGTAACTACACAATATATAACACTGTAATTTACTAAGATAGAGTTTACCTTTGGGTTATTAAACTTTATAAAACTTTGCCAATAAGTTTTATTGACTAAAATATATTTTGTTACAGATTTTAATAAATGCACAATGTTTATCTCAAGGTCTAGTAATCTTAACAAGACAGTACAGAATTATAACGAATTAACTTGGAACAAATCAAGGTAGTTATATATAATTATTTGTAGTTTTTTTGTTACAGCTGATAAAAAACGAAGCACTTTATATAGTGTATTCCAGACTAGACTCTTTAGTTTTGTCTATATCCATAGAGTAGAAACTTACTGACAAAGTTTCATAAAATTTTATGACTCAAATATTTACATCCTACTAATTAGATAAAAATAAATAGAAGTATAGATCAAATGTTACAAGCAAGAAGGTAAGTGAAACTTACAATCTGTACTTGACCTGATTTTGGCTCTGAAATTGGCACGACGCCTCAGGGCCTGAGTCGGTTTAAATTGTCTAAAATATAACCAATATTAATTTATCAAGTTGTACAACAATTTATTTTTTATTATAGTCTATATAATTTCACTTCAATTTCAATCTTTATAAGCTTTATAATTTCAAACTAATTTTAACAGCTGTACTGCATAATTTTGCTGGATAGACTCTAGAAGTAAAGGCATACGTTTGTATCATTTTTAGACTTTTACTTTATAGCCTGCTTTCAATCCTTTTAATATAAACGTTAAACAATCATGTAAAAGAACAATAAAAGACAAGAACCAGGAAACTTCTGGATTATTATTCACTTTCAACAACAGTAATTTATTATCAGAAAGTGCTGGGACCACAATTTTGACAGTGACGTAAAATTAATGTTTCGTAAACTGATTTTTTTTTCAGATGATTTCTGCTCTTTTATGTAAACCTACTTTAAAAAAGATGACTTAAAAATAATTCTTATAATTACTTGCTTCGTTTTGATTTTTTGATCAGTTTTTTAGCTTAGAATTTAGTTATTTAGAATTATTGTATACATCATACATAATATAATTAAATCTACTGTAATATTTTGAATCTGATATGAAGATAGAACTAAGCTCTAAATCGGGGTTTATGTCCAATATATTAAGTAACATCGAAGCCGATCATTTATGAGTACTTATTGCGAGGTTTTGAAAGGTTCGACGGTAATGCACGAGAGGGCAAGCAATACACCTCAGAACCTAATATGTTTATATAAACTTGCATATAAGTAAAGTTTTATTAAAATTATATAAATACTTCGTTCGAAATGATCGGTAATGAATCTATCATTTCCAATCATCTATTTGATAAAATGCATATATCAACTAATTCTTTATATACAGCACCGCTGCAAATATTCTCATAATTATTATGATTAAGTGTATGTCTTTTTAATTTGTAATTTAATAAATCTTTAAAATTTGAAAATGTATATAGCATTTCTGTCTGAATTTAAATACGTATTCTTAAAAAAGAGCATGAGCCAGTTTCCTCCTTGATAACCGTATATAAACAGTTTCTTTATCATTTGTATTTTGTGTAAAGAAAATTAGAAGTAATACGACGTTGAAGATATTTTTGTAACACATGCAGGATTTTTGTGTTTTTCGATACTTAAAATAATCCAGTTTAAAAATTTCCAAAATAGAATAACTTTTCTGCACCGCTTTATTTTGTAAACTCCTTTTATTCATTATATATTATATTCAATATCAATTATTAATTATTTATCTGGTTAGTCTTCAAATTATTAATTTGATTATAAGAATTCTCTAAAACTTTTGGAATGAAAAAGTTACTTGAAAATTGAGAGATTAATCATCGAGTTATTCTAATCTTTAATATCGGGAATTTATTTATTAAAATTATTATTAATTAGTTTTTGAACATAAGTACCTCGTGCTTATTCGTGATTTATTAAAATTAAATAATCACTCAGATTTGTATGTAGGTCTTTATCAGGTCTTGGTAAATAGAGACGGATATTCGATGAGGCGTTATCAACAACTGATATGAAAATAAATCAGCAGTCGGTAATATGCCATTCTATATTATCCGTTGTAGCTGTCAGAAAACTTTTAAAAAATCTTTAAATATTTATACTAATAATGGGTGAAGTTCATTTAGTAGTTATCGCATTCATGATTCTTCAGATCATTAGACAACTAAAATTAGAATGTCTATTTGTAATTATTAGATGCGAATTAAGTAGAATTTTAATTGTACGAGATATAAAGATGGGACTGAAATTAAGATACCAGTAATTGAGTTTGCTAAAAAATATGATTGAAATTAAAATATTAGTAGCTAAAATTCTAATAATTTTAATTGTTGTATTTAAACAGTATGTTTTTATACTGTTGAATCTACGAACTTGTGATTTTTTTATTCTAAGTAATAAACTTTAAATTCGTATATTAGAAAATCTAATTGAAACGGAGAGGAGAAATTTAGTACTACGAACAGTACTTATGACGTAAATAAAGATAAAGTTCTTGCTCTAAGTATATACGTTTATAACTAAGCACTTATTAACGAATCCATTTGGCTCTCTACAGCATCATAAATTTACTAAAGCCAATTATACGCAGTCAGCTTATAATTTTAAAAACGAACAACTAATACGAATAAAGTATTTGATAATATAAATAAAGTATCTGATCAAGTTAAACATAATCTATTAAAGTCGCAAAAGTATTTGATGACACTGCTTTGAACAGTACCAAACTTACTGTTTCTGATGGCGGTTCGTCGAGGAAAGAAGTAGCATCGTATAAATTATAATTGAAATTATTACGTATTGTTTAATTCTTATAATATATTACAATCATTTTATATTTGTATTGTGTAAAAGATCAAACAAAGATTATATTTTGTATACAAAACGTAATCTTTGAATAATATGTATAATACGATTTTAAATATTATTTGTAGTTTTCAGTTGATTCAAGGGAATGTGAATGACTCAATTAAATGTTAATCACTTATTTAAACTCTCCAGTAGGCAGTACTGGTTGAGATTATTATAATAAATCCAAAAGCTTTTTGATTATAACCAAAAAAACATGAGTATAGTTAACGAAAATATAATATGAAAAAATAAATTCATTGTTATCGAATATTTTGTTAATTTCTATTTATGTGTTGTGTTTCAGCTGCATTATGGTCAATAATTGGATTCAATTGCTTGGTACCTCCTTTTTACATCAATGGTTAATATAAATAAGAGGTACCAGGCATAAATGTCTCTGTGTAAGATAAATGTAGGCTACCATTATTGAAAGCTTTAAACCTGTTTTTCTCTAACATTGAATTATGATAAATTGTAACTGATTGTTCATAAGTATTCAGCTGTCTGAAAGAACGCTCTGGCGTTTTTAAGCCCGCCGGTCTAAAAAGGGTCACTTTTGATCCACATTTTAGGTATAAAGAAACGCGAAAATCGTGCATGTGTTACAAAAAATTATATACCTTACATGGGCGATAAAGTGATTTTTTAATCTCATGTAAACTTTCCGCACTCGCTTCACTCGTGCCTAAACGTCCATACGAGGTTAAAACTACTTTTCGTTTTATCGTTTTTTTTTCTTTTTTATTTTTTTAAAGTTATTTTTCAGATCTGAAATTACATGGATATGTTTGTTTTGGTGCCTAGTTTATAGTGTAATTTTTAAAATAATTTTTTTTTTCAGTATGTTTTTTTTTATTTTTCCTTAAGTTATTCTTCTTGCCCAGGTCTCCCCTAAATAATGAATTTCTAAAAATACAATTGATCGTTGCCATATTTGATGTATATAGTTGATTAGTTTTGTTTATATTATCAAAAATTTTATATTCAGCATTTTATTAAGAACGAATTCTTGTCACCTTTAATATTTTATGAAGACTTTGTGCGTACACGTAATCATTATTAAACTGTATTAAAACGTAACTTAACATTGTTGGCTGCGGCTACATTTCGCGCCAGCTATATTATTCATTAGAAGCTTCGCGAAAAACGCGAAATCGCACGCCCAGCAAAAGAAGATTTGGTATACGTACTTCCTTGTTCGCTGAGGGTGCGAAAAAAGCTCGAGCGCGTCAGCTCGCATAAATATTCATACGGTGTCCCTGGTAATTTTTCGCGCGCATGACGCAGGCCCACGCGCGCACCCTCTTTTGTTCGAGGAATGTGGCTGCTGCTTTGAATTATTGTCTTGCAGGAGCAAAAACCGCATAGCGGAGTCGATGTCGGCTTCGCATGCGCACGAGGCGTGAAGATCGAAAAGTTGATGAATTTTAAAGCTGTTTCAGGATGTGCAGGTGTCTAGAGCTAAAATTATGCTGTTGTCGAATCAGCTACTTTTGAGGGTGATAACT
>JAPYZA010000402.1:0-37757 GCA_030522685.1 Eupelmus azureus
TTACTAGTAAAAAAAATTTTACTACTACAATTAGTAGAATTTTCACTAATTCAACTTTAGAGAGTAGATTATTATTGGATTTTGAAAACATAAATGAGCGTTATTAAATGTACAGTCATCAAACGTGCAGTCGTTGGTATATATATCTATATATATATAGAGGGAGATAAAAATTGACTTACGCCCTAGTGTCGAACTGTATTTTTCACCGCGAGAACCGAAAAATTATGATCGAAGGAGTGATTTTGAGGTTAGAGTGGTGAAAAATATATTCTAACTCAATTTTTTTCTTTATGATATAAAAATAAAAGAATATGAAATTTTCCTTGTCACCGACATAATATTAAATTTTTAAAAAATATGTTTTATAAAATATATATTTATAATATTAATATCGAAATACTAAAATACACCAGTGATACGTTATTATCTTTGAACTAAAAATGTAATAAGACAACTGGACACCTAAAATTCTTAATAAAAATGGGATTTTACATTTTCTTAAATTTAAATTAGTCTGCAAGTTGTATTTTCTTGTATTAAAAATATATATAAAAAGTATTATGTTGATTTAATCATCGTACCTTATTATACGACAGTATTCATATCCTTCATTCAAACATACATCCTGCAACTTGTTTTATATATAAAAAAAATAAAAATTAAGAAATTAATTGAGAGAAATGATAATAAAAAACACATCAAATTTTGAAGAGCATAACAATTTAATTATTTATGATTATGTTACAATTGGCACAAGAATCACATCGTTTACTTAAGGCACTTAATTTCAATCATCTTATGGCACATTGATTGATAGTATAATTGTACATACTAATTATAAAATATCTAACATATAAATGTATAAAATATTTATATTACATTGTTTCTTTCAGGACTGAAAATGCAGTTATTTCTCGACCAAATAAAGACGTAGAGGCTACTGATTAAAAAAATATTATTTTAATATTATAATTTTAGTTATGTAGATAAAAAAAAGAATATTGAATATTTGATTTTCTCTAGCGAAATCGGATTTAAAATCGTAAAATTTGTTGAAATATTGAATAATTATTTACTTACAATAGTAACAGTTTAAGAGAAAATACATTTACCATTCAATAAAATTAAATTGTAGCCTTTGTACTCATTGCCTATCAATTATGTACATTTTTAAAAGTAAATATTGTAATCATCGTAGTGTAAGTAAAAAGTAAAAATGTACATACTCATAATATATTCATAGTTAAATTATTAGGAAATCATAGAGAAAATCATCTAAATCATTACAGAAAATTTAATCTAAATCTACTTTACATAAACGCGTAAAAAATTTCAAGTAATATCACATTAAAACTGTGATTTACAAATAAATTTTTTGTTTTACACAGTCAATCTGTGGCTTTTGCTTACCAGTAAGTCATATACATTCTTAAGAATAAGTCATGGAATTATTGCAATTTTAGAAATAAACTTTTCGTTCTATATAGTTAATTTGCACCTTTTGCTTGTTTAGAAATTACGTAAATTTATAAGTCTAAATAATAAAATCATCGTGCTTCAATTAAAACATATCTAATTATGTACTTATTTCAAATCAGTCCTTACATTGAAGCGTATTAAAGTCATGGCACATTGAAAATATCAAATTCGTAATAATTAATTTATTAGGAAAACCAAAATGGAAAATTTCACACCTATCTAAATAATCTAATTTATAAGCACAAACATCTGTGCCTGAATTATAAACTAGGCAATAAAATCCTAAAAAAGCACAGCCCAGTTTTGATTTTCCTATCAAAATCCATCAGGTTCCTAAAATCGTCGGTAGGCCTTCTGCGGTGGCACGAAGATATTGTGTTTTTGCATGAGATGTCGACGCAAACTGGCGTTCTGCGTGAAGCGCTTGCTACACTTGCAACACACGAATCTTCGATGAGTTGGGCACTCATATGAATGATGATACCTGAGCTCTTCGATATTGGGGTAGAAGAATCTGCACGGGTAACATGGAAACGTGGGGGGATCATCTGCGGTGGTTACTAAAAGATAGAGAAATTTTTTGAGTCAGTTATGTGTTCTTATAATATGCAATTATAGACCAAAGAATTGGCCAATGATGGGATCGGAACAATACAGGAACGCCATCCTCCAATACATTTAAGTTGCCACAGAACAAACTTGTTATCTTCACATAAACCTTCAACCAACAATCATAATAACATCAATTTTTACCAATTATTATGGAACAGCGAAACAGGAAATGAGTTTTTATTATGATGGAAAATTCCCGGCGCCGTTGAGAAGGGAAAATTTCTTGATATGAAGGTATTATTTGTAAAATCGTACGAAATTAATCTTGTTTATTGTAGCACTGAACACTGATCCCGTATTTTACTACTAATTACATTCAAAATTAACCATTGAGAATTTATTATTTACTTTGCTCTTATTCACCAAGAAGCATTTCTATAAGCATGAAAAAATCTTAATGTTATAAAATTTAAATATCTAGCAAAGCATTGGATAAAAATTCTAACTACTCGATTAAATAAAATAAAATTTATTAAGCAAGCTTTAAATAACCCAATAACCCTTGCGCCACTAATGAGACATTTAATATGTTTAACTAAAATAAACATAAAAATGGAGTAATTTTTATTTATTTATTTAGGTTTGAAGGAAGGTAAAGGCTGTTTGAAGCTATGTTTAAAGCTCAAGCTCAAATATTCTCCAGTAATTATTATATTTTAAAAACCTTTCGATGTACATTTATCAAATGGAAAAGACTAGCTATTAGGGCAAGACTAAATTTTTGTCCATAATTAAAAGCTCCATAAAACATGTTAATAATTACAATATATCTATAGTAATACAATTTGGCTTGCAAGATTTTAAATTCATCTTTGTTAAGAAGTTTTATATCAATGATAAAATGTAACTGATATATGAAAGAGAAACATTCTTTTCTTTATTTTTTATACATTTCATGAATGACTAACGATTTGGATGTACTGTCTTCATTTACATAATTATATAAAATAAAAAAATAAAAAAAATACATAATAAAATTTGGTAATCATGTTAAATATGGTAATGGTAAAATATGTAAAGGTATTTTGAGATTCAACGTAGTAAAGACAAAAAATAAATTTGAATTATATATATTGTTTTAATTTAAATTAATTTTGTAATGTAAATTCATAAATAATGTAATAAAGTCTCCTTTTTCATAAATCTCTGAGATATTTTACTGAAAAACGAAAACTGAAAAGTAAAAAGATTTTGTAAAGTTTAAAAATCTGTTTATTTATAATTATATTATTTTTACAATTCATTATTAACATTTTAATTTTTATAATAGGTTAATGCTATGTTGATGAATGTATGACGCAATATCTCAACTCTCCACTAAATTGAAATAAGATATTAAATTATCAATCAATATAAAAAGATATAATTTCTTTAAAATTCAAATGAAAACGCTGCAGGCTTGAACAATAAATTCGTTTTGCAGTCTTTAAAAAAAAACCGATCATTCGCGAATGAATTTTAAATAAATTAATTTATTGATCTTTAACAAATCAAGATGTTATATTTTGTTTTAAAGGTCAGAGCATGTATTATACTTCAAAATTTGAGGGGTTTTCATGTATTTGGATTGGGCATGCCAATAATTGAACCCGGAACTATGTGTTTTTACAGTTTTGCATATCCAAAACCCAAATAAATACGAATTTTAGATCCAAAAGTTGTGGATACTTTAAATCCTAAGGATTTTAAGATTCAAATATGTAGATTACATAACATATATACGTAGAATCCAGATGTCTTATAACTAGAGAATCCAGATAGTACGATATTGAGATTCCAATATATTCAAAATTCAGATCTTGGATAGAGGGATCGTTGACATCCTTAGTTTCGATCTGAGTTTTCTTTCTATAGTAGAACAACAGGTGAAACATAAATGTCCTAGTAGTTGGAATGGTTCAACTCAGTGTCTTGTAATAATAATAAGTAGTAAAGTATTTTTTTTATAAGGGTGTCCATGATTACGAACTATTCTCAAAACGTCCAGGAACTAGAACATTTCTTTAAAAGCCTTAAATCTTGAAGGGGAATATGTGCTCTGTCATTCAAAACAAAGTACAATGTTTTGATTCATTCACAAAAGAAAACCGCGCGCAAAAAACAAATCAAAATAACTCGCCCCCATTCATAAACCATTCAGCACTAAGAAATCGAGCGTCGCCATCGAACTTCAGGCCGCGTATCGATATTGTGTGTGCGCAACATATGTCGCTGCAAACTGGCATTCTGGGTGTAGCTACGGGAACACACCTGGCAGCTGAAGTGTCGCTGTCCGCCACACTCGAGCTTTTGGTGCTTCAACATATTGTGGCGTAGCGAGTAACTCTTGCCGCAGCGCTGGCACTGGTGAAAGCCCGAGCTTGATTCGGGCTGTACTTTTTTTATTTGCAGGTACGGCAGCTCCGAGTGGACTGGCTGCGCGTCGTCGAGGGGATCTGAAAAAGGAAGGAGAATAGTCAGTTGAGGGTTCGTGGGTGTTGACGATAGTTACTTTTTTCTATGTTTTATTGGAGAATAAGTTTTGTTGGTAAAGATTTGGTTTTTATTACAATTGGATTTGTTGTGAATAATCTAATTGGATATGTGAATAAATTGTATGTGAGTTAAGAGAAACAAAATAATATTGTGTTTTAATTTTTATTTACAGGAAAAATTGATTGTGGTAAGTATTATTACTTGTAGACAGTTTAGAAAATATGTTCGCAATATTACAAATGGTAAATACATAAAATATCAAAAAAAAATAAAAAAAAATATTTATTTTAGTGCAATAATAAATAAAATAAGAGTTAAGCAAGAGTTAAATAAAAAAGGTAATACAATTACACTGGTTTATTAATATTTATTAACTGATATATATGTTATAATTTTTTTTTCTCTCAATAATCCGATTAAATATACAAATATTTTAAATTTACAAATTTTAAGTACGAGAATACATGTATTCTGTTTGCCACGAAAGCAATTATTCTTAGAAATATATTCAATTTTAACCTTTAGTGCGCCGGAAAACGCCTAGAGGCGTAAAAAAATGAAATTTTTTTATACTCATTTTTTAAAAATCTTTATTTGATCTGATAAAACGTAAATAATGCTAAAAATGAAAAAAAATAGTGCAATTGAATGTTTTTTGAAATTTTGAAAATTTTAACATTTGTCCCTACCTTAACTGGCCGGGATACGCCTCTAGGCGTAAGGGGTCTGACTCGCCAACATCTTAGCTTAGTTTGGCCCTAACTTAGGGTCTTTAAATCACATTTCTATAGAAAAATGCGATTTGCAAATTTTTCAAAACCCCGGCGCTCTAAACGTTAACAATTGCGTCTAAAAAGTTTAAAAAAAATTGAAATTACAAATCTAAAGAGAACATTTAACAATAACGAAAACATAGGATAATTTACATATCAACATTTTACGTTTCAACACAAATATTTCGGTATCTTCATTTTATTAAGATACCATATTTTTGAAAAGATTGCTATTTTATTAAACTAACTTCTTTTAGTTATAAGTTTTTTAATTTATTCAACTGGTTATGTAAAAATTATTATAATTAAATTAAAACAGTATATACATTAAAATCTCGGATAAGTGCACGTGTTTTTCGATGTCATGTAGCGAACGTTAAGTCAACATGCTGTCATTATGACGGCATTCCCCTAAACTTTACTCATGCATGATTGTTTTCTCCAGGTTCCATTATAGAAAAATGTTTTTTTGTAATCTATGTTGAGAAAGGAATTAAAGTTTTTCGATTATTAAGTAAAATCTCTCATAGAGAATCATTATTAACAAATGATCAAAATTAAATTATGGAAATAACAAAAATACACTTATAAATAAAAACATGTACAAATTTCATCAGGTAAACATCAACATTAACGGAAGACATCTTGAATTCCTATCATCTACAACGTTAAAACAATCCAAAACAATCTAGTACACATCAATCAAAATCAGTCAAAATGTAAGGATAACATAAATGCAGTCTAATCTAAATCAGTGGGGCGTCTGACTCGGTAAGTCTTGGGCGGTGTGTAGACGTTGTGCATCCTGAGCAAGTGAATCCTGAGGGTGCCACTTTGGGTATAACGGCCGGGACACAGATGACAGGAAAAATTGCGACGACCTCCGCACTCGTAGCGCAAATGCCGGATCAAGCTAAACTTCTTGCGATAGGCGCGCTTGCATTTTTGGCATCTATACTCGACGTCCTCCAGTGGGTCCTGTATTGCCAAATCGATATTTGATTCTTCTGTAAGAAAAGGGAGAGTGATGGTATTAATTATTATTCGATGATTTGAAAGGCTGCTTTGGATGTGGTTAATATAAGGAGCTTTGCAAAGCGCAACAATAAAAATTCTCAGGTTGCAAAAATGTAACAAAGGTGTTATTTATTATTAGGGGTTAAAGAGGAATGAAGTTTTATGTAGGGGAGTTAATTGCAGATAAATCAATTATTTTATTGAGGTGTATAAAAGTTTATTAGAGAAATTGAGAATTTGATCAAGATAGTTTTTTACTGACAATGGAGAAATAAATGAATTTAAAATCAAAAAATAAAGTTTAACAATAACATATTACAAATAATATTTTTTGTTTTTTTATTCATTTTCTCTTTTTACGTTTACGAATACTTGACAATCGAAAACTATACACTCTAAACTTTTTACTTTACTTTTAACATAAATCAGGTCATTGTAAAATTACAATTTCATATACAGAATTTTAATATAAAAATTCACTATATTAAATTCGAATTTCCTACACAAGAACGAAAAAAAGTTTATAATGTAAATTCACAATAAAACATGAAGTACGAACGCACCTTATTGACATTTTTAATATATATAAAGTCTGAAGTTGTAAAAAACTTTAATTATACGACATTAAAAAACTTATTTATGTGTTTTTAAAACAATTTTTCTAAAGTAATAATCGTAAAATGTATTCTTATTGTTCGATTCACCATGTATCACATTTTATAAGCTCAACTACACTTTATCGATAATAAAATTAAGATTAAAGCACGACGTCAAGGAAACAAAGCTATACAAGATTGATTTAACAAAACTTATTTTACTTTGATGTTTATCAACACATCAAAATCATTGTGCGTCAAACTAATTTTTCACATTCAATATAATTTTAACAAAGAAGATCGGTGACAGTGAGCCTTTGAATTTCAAAAAAGTCACTTAGAAAAAACTCCCGTCACCCCACCTCTCAGCTTATAAAAACATTTCAGAAATTTCACAATATCACTCGAGCCACAAGGTCCAAGAAGACAGCCGCCACATCAAAAACATCGCGCAGCCACTGAGCCACAGTGGTCTTCTCAATGGATATACTTGGGCGGCATGTAGACGTTGTGCCGCTGCATCATGTGCCTCCTGAGGGTCGTATTCTGCGTGTACTTGGCCGGGCAGAGCTGGCAGTGAAACCTGCGCTGGCCACCGCACTCGTGCTTGATGTGGCGCGACAGACTGCGCTTAGCCGTGTACGACTTACCGCAATTGACGCAGTGAAAGTTGGCGTCGGTGCGCAGGCCACGCGAGCAGCGCCTGATGCCGGCTTGTGGCTCGACTGGCATCGGGAGTAGTAGTGGATCCAGTTCTGTAAGCAAAAGATGGGCGTTGGTTAAGTCGGGTTTTGTTGGACTGATGCGCGAGATAAGCTGAAAGGAGAATGGTTATTTTGGAGATTTTTTTTGGTGCGATTTGTAGGCTTTGAAGAGGTAGGTATTAGGAAGAGTTGTAGTTTCTTTAATAAAGTTTATTATGTCGTTATTGTATTTTGTATTAAATGATAAGAAATAATGCAATGATCCGATTTGTGGATTGAGTGAAACAGTCGGAAATCGATTTAGAAAGCAAAATAAAACGAAAATGTATTGAATTAAATTATAATTTTGAACTATTTAAAGATGCTCTTAGTTAATAAATATTTATATGATTGAATAACAATTATATGAAAGGCTTGGCGTCTAAGGAGACCAAGTATATTTGGCAAAGCGCGTTTATCGAACAAAGAAAAGTCTATATATTTCTGAAAATGCAAAATTGCAAACTTAATTCCTTACCTTTTGTACCATTGAAAGATTATTTATCTCAAATTATAATGTTCTTTAAGATCAAATTTCAGTTGGCAGATCTTATTTATTTTCTCCAAAACCCATAAAAATATACTTGCTTTCTTGTGAATATGTCATATATAATATAATACATGAAAATTGACTTTCTCCCAATAAGTATACGTATAGTTATATTAATATAAAAGAGTAATACTGTGACAATTTTTTAATTTACATGGTTTCAAATGTATATTACAAGGACAAGGGTAATGTAGTATTTGTTAGTTTTGCTGTAAGATAAAGTTATTTTTTATTGAGAAACACTGAGTACATAGAGCAAGCTTTTACAGTACATTTATAAGCCTTTAAAGCTTTACTTTTTGTACAAATATACAATATGTTTTACTAATATTCTCACTCTTCACAGCAATATATGTCTCTTAATTAACAGTTTCATGATTTATATCGTGTGATGTGTTGCTTTATGAATAAAATTAAAGCAAAAATGCAATACTACATTGTACAAATTCAATAATCAAATATACTTATTGTAACTACGAATTTCATGTTAATTAATGAAGAACCATAAGAAATAAATTTCTCTACTTAAATTACTTGAAATTGTTAAAAAAAACTATTAAGAGTAAGTATATTTATTTTTACGAGAATATTTATTTCTAAAAAATAAGATCTAATTTTTAAGGGGAATTCGATCATTAGAATGTTTTTATTTAATTTATTTGAGAAATTCATATAAATAGGCTGCATATTAACAATGTTCATTTATTCACTTTAAAATCTTCATATTTTCGATGAATTAAGTAATGAATACAAATAACGCATTCTGTATCATATCGAATTTTAACATTTAGATTAGTAATTAAAAAATATTTTCAATTTTACGAAAAAATCAGTTCATCAATTCGACCACTCTAATGTGTAAAACAAATTATACAAATTTTTATAATTCTAAATTTATCAGTTAAAATGATCTGTCAGTTTTACAGATATCTTTCAAAATCATAAACATTATTTAATAGTTGTTAAATTCTGAATAATAAAGCGCGCATTTCGCAATTTTGAGGTTTCTAAATTTGTAGCTCTGAACAACTCTCAATAAAAAAATATTCTAAATATCAAACCCCTAAATTTTTAACATATGTTTTAGTATAAAGTTATTATATTAACATCATAGACATTTAAATAGTTTTACAAAGAGATTGTTTGAGATATGGGCCATAAATTTTATTGAAACTTTGGAAAATTACTACTTCCGTATTAAAATTTAATTTTTTAATAGGGAACTAATTTATTATATCAACATCATAGACATATAAATGGTTTTACAAAGAGATCGTTTGAGATATGGGTCATAAATTTTATTGAAACTTTGGGAAATAATTAGGATTCCAAAATAACTGAATCTGTTTGAGGATTTTATTAAATAGGTCTTATTTTGCTACTTTCTATTTTTCTAGATTTATTACTTCCGTACTAAAATTTAATTTTTTAATAGGGAATTGTTAAATGAATAATATTATGAAAGCATGTTTTTGATGATTTTTAGTAATAATAAATACTAATAAAATAGATTCATAAAATAGACCACAATCTATATCTTGAAAATAAGACCTACTAAAAAAATTCTGAAATATAGTTTCTATTATTTTCGATATCTATATATTTTAAAGTTTTATCAAAATCTATGACCCTAATCTGAAACACTCCTCTAATTAATTACTTAATGAAGTTTAGTAAAAATCAAAAACTATTTTATGAATCCAAAACTATTTGTAAAACCCTTACTCACTACACAAGGCAACATTTTTTGTATCTTCTCTAAGCATTGCAGGGAAAGTATTCCAATTAGAATGCCCAATCCTATTGTGTACTTCACATGTATTTATATCGAAATACACATTTAAGTTTTACCTTATATTCGAAATTTAGCCAACTTTGAAAATATTATCTAATTTTAACAATATGGATTATTAGAACAATTATTCTAATAACATGAGAAATATTTCAGGCACTTGAGCAGTTACAAATCAAATATGGATATTCGAAATTTGATCTTCTACCTACTATAAAGAAATTAATAAACCGACTAATTGTAAGAATTCATATGAAAACCTAATAATTGAAACACATTTATACAGCTAACTATTTACCAGGATGTAACTTCTAGTAGATCATTAGATCATTTTCTATCATGCAATCTAGATCTTTAATGAAGTTCATTTCTCATAGTACTAACAACTCATAGTACGAACATTCTCTTTCATATATGCAATTTACTTATACTTACACCATTTCATCTTGTTTCCTTTCAAAATACATCATCCAAAATAAAAGATGCACAAATCTTATATCAGATTAGATGATAATTTATGTTCTCTATAAGGAACAATTTTTTTTTTGTAAGTTTGACAGAACTGGAGATAAATTTTATTATTTAGATAACAAATTCTTTTTAACTGCGCTGTAGGATGCGGAGGTCCACTATAAAATTGTAATTAACTAACGAATTAGAATAGTTCGACAGTATACAGTACCAACTGGTATTACTAACCGATACCAAATATTTAAGTACCCGTAATGTAAATTTTAGATAGTATAAATTATAAAAATCAACTAATAATTACTAAGTCAAAAAATTTTTCAAATAATTATAGTAACAAATATAGAAATAATATAAAAATTATTTTTTTCTAAATAATATGTTCTTTATTTGTTCTACCGATCTTTTCGATTGAAAATGATTATTAATTGATGTATTATTTTATTATTATATTAATTTTTTTAATTCAATATTTCTTCATGAACATTCGAAAATTCTTTAATCGTACTATTTCATTTCATTATTTGAATTGTCGAAAATATGAAAATTTTAATGTGAATAAATTAGCAGCGTTGATATGTACACAATTTATATAAACTTTCATTTATATCATTCAAATAAAAAACATTCGAATGGTCAAACTCACTCAACCTTTTCAAATATTTTAATTTTCGAATTTTCACAATTTATTAATATTTAGACATTCGATAATGTGTTTTCTTGAACTATACAAAAATCGTTAGTCAAGTAAATTTTATATACTGATCTGTCGAAATATCGGACCCTCCTCCTATCAACATAAATAATAGCACATAACTTCAAACCGGTTTAAATTTTCAGAAAATTAATGTTCTGAATATAATAACCATTATTCAAATATACAATAAATAATCCAGTTCTTTATTTATTTTCTTTTATAATTAGATGATGTATCTGGAACTTAGTAAATCTGCATAGTTTTTTCTAATGTACTGTAGTGTAGTGTCTATAATTAATATATCCACTAAAACAACAAACAAAAAAAAAGAAAATTAAGCCTCGCAAAATTGTATCACGATTACACATTTGATTTCTTATTAGCATCATTTGCTTTTAAACACCCATAATCTAAATCCTACCAAAATTCCCTGTAAGTATGGACTGTAATAGATTTTCTAAAGTTTAGAAATTGGTATTATTGGCAGGAGATCAGCAACCGGCGAGGGGCCATCCTTCAACTTATCGTCACACTTCTCCCTTAGTTGCTATCCACTAGTCAATATTATCAACCTCCCAAAATTCCAAAAACCTATAACAGAACATACTCAAAAGTCACCAAAACCTCCCATCCCATCAATGCTTCGCCCTGATGTGACGATCCAGGTTGCCCTTCTGCGAGAACCTGACCTTACACACCGGGCAAGTGAACTTGGGCTCCATGCCGCACTCGTAGTTCCTGTGTCTCCACAGGGACGTTATGAAAGCGTAGGACCTGCTGCAGTCCGGGCAGGCGAATTGAGCCTTGCTCTTAGTCGGCTTCAGGCCAGTTTGCTGCTGCGGAAACTGGCTCGATGATCTGGCCACCTTCTTCTTAGCCACCCTCATCGACGATACAGTAACGCGCTTTCTTTCTCGCTTCGCGCTGCTGTTGTGGCTGCTCGGTTGGTCTTGGTCAGCTGGACCCTCGCACTCGTAGATGCGATGGCGCACGAGCGAGGCGCGGATGTTGAAGCTGTGTCCGCAGTCTGGGCAGACGTACTTGCGCGGCATCCAGCTGGACTTGAGGAGCGATTCGCCAGAGCGGAGCCGGCGCTGCACGATTATCGTCTCCTTGGCCGTGGTGGGCAAGGTCAGCGAGTGGACTTCTGCGTTATCTGAAAACAGACGGGTCGATGTGTGGTTAGTTTGGTGAAATTGAGAGGTTCAGAGAGATAGTGGGTGTTTCGAGATCAGAGATGCAGGTGAGAAGCGAAGGGCAGATCGGTTGTGAGCGACCTTTTTCGGTGAGAAATGAAAGAGGATGCAAAACGAAAAAGTATGCAGTCAATTTGTGAATGTGAAATAATGAAAATGGTTTAATGAATTAGAGTTGAAATTAGAATACGATGTTATAAATATAAGTTGGGACGATTTCAATCAAGTTTCTAAAAAGAGTAGAGCAAATCAAAAAATTAAGGAGAGGCAGTGTGGATTTTTAGATAATTTACACAGAATCAAACAATTTCTTAAATTATTTATTTACAGTAAAATTATAATACAAAATTATCTTCAATAATCGTGATAATATAAAACAACGTTTCTGATGTAACTGAGTGCGATACCAGAAAAGTATCACTACGAATTGCAAATAAATCAAACTCTTCCTTGAAATTGGTGATATGCAACCTCAGCGAGGAATTATCATGTACGGATGTACGTTTGCAATGTGTTTGAGAACGCTGGTACGATATTTGGTGTGATGGTCGCAATAGGGACACTTAAGGTGAGGCGCCTTGCCGCACTCGATTTGCAGGTGACGAGTTAATGAGCGTTGAACTGCGTAACCGCGGCCACACAGTGGACAGCTATAGCGTTTTTTGTGATTACCTGAAAGAGGAGAAAGCGCAGGTAATAGATTAGTAATCATCAGTTCATAATTTTAAGAGTTGTGTATTTAAGTGTGTATGTGTGTATTCAGTTGTAATTTTTTTTAGTTGATTTTGCTGTAACTGCAAAGTATTGATCTGCAGTAATGTAGTGAGGTAGCAAAAATCAAATAAGTAATGATAATCCTAGTTAAAAGAGAGGATAAATAATAGTTTTTAAGAACAGTTAATTATGCTTTGAGAAATTTATGATCTTGTACAGATATAGTTAGTGAATAAAAAAAGCTTGCTCTATGAGGAAGTAATAAAAAAAGTTTAATTTATGAAGTATATTATCATTTTGCTTACATATATCATTGTTTTTATTTTAAATTTATTTAATAAGATAGCACTTTAATATGTTATCAGTAGTATATGTCTATCTGCGATCCGACCATTCGAAGTTAATGTTGAAATGTTAAAATCGATTAAAGATTTTAGTCGAATCAACACAAATTCATTTTTAGTTGTAATTTGAATAATTTTTGTTTAAATATTGCATAAATTATCATGCTTAATATATTTTTTGTTTTTGATCACCATCTTTTTGAGCAGTTTTTGCTGTAAAAATCCTAATCAGATTGATGAATATTCTCTACTGAATCGTGCATAAACTTTATTCTTGAAATTCCTCTAGTTTGGAATGGTGATGATGGGGTTTATATTTAAAATAATTAAGAAACTTTTATTATTTCAAAATTTATACCATATTATAAGATTTTCTTTATTAGTAAAAAAAAATTTATTTTTAAAAGAACGAATACATTTTAAGTATTTTACTTTCATTTTATTGTTAGAAGAATTAATAAACTTGCTGAAATATTCTTATTATTAAATTTAATTTCTTATACAACATTTTTGTTAGAGCTCTTTCATTCATCCAAAACAATACACATTTTTAAAACACACACTTACTCTTTTGGTCAGAAGGTAACTTTAATCTCGTTTTTATAATACCTTTTACTGTCATGGGCGTCTACATATTTATATCTAAAAAGTATTATATCTATAATACTTATTTTCGTTAATTAATCTTAAAAACTAAAATATGTGTTCTACTGCAATCGAGTCATATGAGTAAAGTTTAATGGACTTGTAATCATCTTTTGAAACTAGAAAAATTGCACACTAATAATACAATATTATATTGCATAATATAACATAGTATATATCATTTAACAATATATTTTTATGCCTAGCGGGGCGAAAGTACTAACTTCTCTCCTTGCACCGATTTGAGAATTTTATATTTTCGCCCTCGCTAGACAAAAAATCTTATATACATCACAGGGAGGAAGTAAAGAAATTCTTAGATAGCTTGTCTGTCGACAATTTACATGTAATCTGGAACATTTGTTATCTTTCCTTTCTAGATGTTTAATATAATAGATCATAGATGCGTAATATAACATTCTGTCCTAGTCTAACAAAAACATCGCCTCTTTGCCCTATCATTCATTTTTATAGAACGTAAAGTACAGATCCGCGCCCGGATGACTGCAGCGTATATGTTGATACAGATTACTTTTTTGCTTGGTACGTCGCTGGCAGTATGGACACTTGTACTTAGGTGACTTGCCACATTCGAGACGCTGATGGCGCTTCAGAGTCGCTCTGTACTGATAGCCTTTACCGCATGCATTGCAAATATATGATAACTGAGTCAACCAAGTTTTTGTCGTTATATCCGCTGGATTTTGTACTTGAGGGAAGTTTACGAGTGTCACCGGCATTTGTGCTGAAAAAGATGAAAGAAAAAAATAGTGAGTGATATTTTTAAAAATGAATTATGACTTGTAAGTGATTATTTTTATTCTATTAATGTATTTTTGTTATTGAAATGTATCGCTAAGCCGTAGTGAGTAAATTTGATTAATTTTCTAAATTATTTACAAAATGTTGTAATGGTTGTTAATAGTGGAAAATTAGGGCTTACTGATGCATTAGTCCAAAACACTATACTAGGAGCATGTACCTTTTAAAACCCACTTAATTTGTCACCAGAAATCTATGTACATATACTTATATTTAATCTAAGTATTACTGAAGTGGAATTAATTAATCATTCGGTGTTATGTGATTTTAATCTATACTTTAGAGTTCTAAACTATTTAGTATGTAAGTCCTAATATTTTCTGTAGACTAAGAGTTCATCTTCGATACTTAAGTCTGAAATATTGATTTTAAGATACAAATCAATTTACAGAAATAATAATAATTATAAATAAAAAACAAAGATTATATCAAATTATTTTTAAAGTCATAGTAAGTAAAAGAAATTTTTTTTATACTCATTAAAAATTTATTTTAAATGTGACTGTTGACATCTTACAAAAATAAATATACAATAAAAATATAATTTTATTAGTCTATAAATTAGGGTATTAAAATAATCTAATAACAATGTTGATTTCTAAGGTAGAGTTTGTAGTACCTGAATTACCTGCTGTTCTTATATACTTTCAGAAAATAAAGTTTGTATTTACTTAAAACCAAATAAAACTGTACGTGTAAAAAATTAAACGAAATTTGAATATTGTTTTCTATAACTTTATTTTCTAAATATAGTCAATAAGCAATTATTTTAATAAAAAAAATGTAAATCCATTTCAAAAAACTTTTTATTTTTAACCAAGGCCACCTCGCATTATTCCTCCTTTTTCATTTTGGTCAGCTTGATTACGTCAATTCTCTCTTTTGGATGCTGCTCCCTGATATGCCTGTAAATGTTTGACGTGTGTTTGCTTTTAACGCTGCAGTAAGGACATTGAAATCTAGGTTCCCAACCACATACGGTTCTTAAGTGAGCTTTCACGCGATAGGCACTATAATAATCGCGTCCGCACTTAGCGCACTCGTACCTCTTGCTAGTTACACCGGAAGTGGTAGTTATAATCTTTACGTAATATTCCGCAAGAAGAGGTTTCGTCAGAGTCGATGGTTTTTTTATGGTTTTTGTATTGCTTTCCTTTGATTTGTTCGAAACATTTTTTGGAACACTACTCTTGTTATTTGTCGAAGTATCCGACGGATTCACGTCGAAAGTGAAGAGAGCTTCAGGCTTTTCTTCGATAACTTCTTCGATAATGAATTCCGCATAATCTTCGGTGGAACAGGTTTTGCTTTCTGAAAAAGGAAAGTGATATGAGTTTTGTTAAAAGTTCCATTAGTCAAATATGTTTATTAATAATGGTTAATTGTAGTTAATAAGCCTTAGTCGAACAATTATGCATAATTTTGGAATCATAGTCGATAAGTTATCAAGAACTGAATAATTGAAATTTTAACAAAAAATGGCTAGGGAAATTTTTGAAAAAATCAATATAGTACAGTTTAAGTTTTAAGAATTTATTTAAAATTTGCTGATGCACATTATAATTTATACTCATTTGAAAATCGATCAAATCTGTTAAATGAATTTGGTAAACAAATATATGTTTTTTTAACAAATAATTTTTAGTAAGAACATAGTATGGCATTCACTTGATAGGACGAAGTACAGCTAACTTTAATAAATACTATTTATTTATTTTATAAATTTAAGATGAAAAGATTGTGACTATTTAAAAATGTTAATTACAAAATTTCTTTGTATTTACAATGTATGATACATTATGAGGCTCTGAAGTAGTTCGATTCCAGATCTTTCTCATTATCAATTCTGAGAAAATTATTTTTCGTATTTTGAGATATTTTTTATTTATTTGAAGAAGCCTATTTGATAAAAGATAAATTATTGCGATGAAAATTATTAATAAAGATTGAAATATTGTTCGCTGAAAGAATATGCTTGTAACATAAATTAAACAGACTAAAAGCTCTGTTTCTACTTCATTTTAAACACATAGGCAAAATTTTCCACAGTTAGAACTCGAAAACTCATTTTATTAAAATCAATCATTAATTTTCATTTGTTCGCAATTATTCAGCTCGCCCTGCAGCTCAATCCGACAAGTTCAAATCGCGCTATCCAGCAATAACTTTCAGTCCACAATCTTGACCACGTGAACGCGCTTGCCGACGTGCTTGCGCAGCACGTGCTCCTTGACGTGGTTCTGCTGTTTGGACTTATAGCCACAGTAAGGACAGCGGAACCTAGGCTCGAGGCCGCATTCGTACTTGCAGTGTCGGTTCAGGCTCTGCTGAAAAACGTAGCTCTTGCCGCACTTGACGCACACGTGGTTCCGGTTGACGCCCACGGTGCGCTTGTTCTGCCGCCGGGATGCGGAATACAGCTGAGCCACACTGGTCGGTGGCAGCGGAACGTATTGATGATGATAAAACTGCGACAGCATCGTTGGTACTGCAAGTAGAAAGGTTGGGAATTAGTGCATTGTTTTTTTTTTTTATTAAAGGTGAAGGAATTCAAGCTGGAGGTCGGTGGCTCAGGAGATGGATTTTTGAAGGTTGCGTTGATTTTTTTTATTGAAAAGAAACTAAGATGCTGGGATTAGCTGGGTGTATTGAATTTACGTGGATAAGGGATTTAACGTTGAATTGTGAGCTAAACTTGTTTCACTGAAATTCATTGAACCTTAAGATAAAGCATTGTAAAGTGATAAGTAAGTATAATTTTATCAAGAGTTATTTCTACTTTAGCAAGTATATGTGACTGGTTACCTAAAACGACTTAAGTGTTTAAAATTAATTAGTTTTGTACTCCAATGAAAGAGAACTGAAGTATTAATTTATAAAATTAAGTTATTTAGATATATTTATCGAAAGGTACTAGAATTATTTGAGATAAGATGATAACATGACTTACAAATCAGTAATTGTTTTAGCCATTTAAAAAACATTTAATCACTAGGAAAATTGTTATTAACAATTATCTGTAGATTATTTGATGATAAAAGATATTTTATTTATTCATTCATTTTATTTATTCATTACAAAAGAATTACATTTTTATAAAATATAAATGATTTTATCAAATTTGAAATTCATGATTTTCACTAATTCGTTTAAAAAAATTACATGTAGCACACAATAAATGAAAAATTAGCACTAACCGTAGTTTATACAACACAAAATTATTAATTAAAAATAAGTAAAAAGTAAAAAAATTAAAAATATTGATTTAAGAAATTAGTAAGTACAATTACATTTTCTTATAGAGATTTTTGTTCTGTAGGTTTTATTTGCTTCAAACGTTGATTCCCAAGCCGAACGATTTTTACTAGTAGGCGACAGCGGGGCTAGTTGACACGCAATTAATGTTTTTATTTATATCTTCTTCAGAAAATTAGATTTGTGCTTGAAAATCATTATACTTATACATATTAATAATACTACGACTTACCTACAGAATTTCAAATATTACCAAATACTAGTATTAAACAGTTCATTATATATAATGAACTTCGAAATCTGCGTGTTAAGTAGCACGTTTTCCCCTACATAAGTTTTGTAAAGGGCATTTAAAAATATCGTAATTAAAAATTTACTTGACATAATATGTAAAATCATCGCTAATTGACATACAATAATAATCTTCGTTTGTAGAAGATTGTTGCTTATTTTTAACTTGAAGTGTTACTATTATTGGAACGGCCAAGGGTCTCGCTTGAGACGCTAATTTGTCATATCGTTTAATTATAAAGAGTGCAAATAACAACTCAAAAATTAATCACCTAACTAGCAAGTTTTTTTAGCAAATATAAAAAATTATATTTCATAAATAACTTGATTTTCCTTTATAGTATTACTAATTGTAAATTGAAACTATAAATAATTTTTAAAATTTTTTTAAAAAATTGTATATTAAATAATTACTTTGTCACACAAAATATATATTTTTATTTAATATCTAGTCCAGTTTTGAAAATATATTATGAAGGACACTAACACCTGGAATAAATAATTTTCCCTAGGCCTGATTGAAACTTAGGATCTACTAAGCAACTTTCTGTTGCTTATTTTTCAATAATTTAATTATTTTAAATATTACAATTAAGAAGTTATGTAGATTCTTCTACAAAGCAATTGTGTATCTTTGATACCTCCCAAAATTAATTAGTAAAAACTATAATTATATATTATATAGTATTTTTATATATTAAGTACTTGTAAATATCTAAACCCGTAATAAAAAATCAGAATACCATAAATAGTAAATTGTGATAACAATAAATAAGTGTCCCTTGGGTAACAATGGTTCAATTGTTAAAAAATAAAAACCTTATATTATTATTATATATTAAGTACTTGTGAATATCTAAACCCGTAACAAAAAATCAGAATACCATAAATTGTACATTGTGATAACAATAAATAAGTGTCCCTTGGGTAACAATGTTTCAATTGTTAAAAATAAAAACCCTAAAACATAATCAAAAATAACATTTTGTGATGACTACCGGACGGTATGATCTCAGGAATGTATAAGTAGTTATAAAAAAAAAGAATCCGGCGCTATTTCCCTTATCCCTAACTACAATCTGGACTCCCATCATATTCATGTAACTTAAGTTAAATCTTAGGCTTCTAAGGCTCTTCTTTTGGCTCGTCGGCGGTAACCACGTAGATCTCCTCGGTGGGATGCTTCCTTCTGATGTGCTGGTAGATCTGGGATGTCTGCTTGCACCTGATGCGACAGTAGGGACACATGAATCTTGGTAACTGACCACACTCGTATCTCTCGTGACGTACGCAGTTGCTTTTCAAGGTGAAACCCTGGCTGCATTTACCACAGTAAAATTCCTTAGGCCGTCCTTTGTGCTTGTACTTAGGGATCTCACTGGGTGAATTATCCAAATCCGACTTCTCATCTTTGACTTCATTCTTGACGGGAATTCGCACTCCTGGTTTTCGTATCTTGGGTGTCCGACCTGAAAGCAGTAGTTTAAGATGCGATTAGTTGAAAGGCGTATGAAGATGGTCGTTTTCTAAGACGAAAAGATGAAAAGAAACTATTGAATGGTGATTGAATGATAGTTTAAGAGAGAAATTAGAAAAGTAGATTTTTAGGTGGGTTTTTAATTGTAAATGGATTTTTCATTCGTATTGTTATATGGACAAAAATGTTTTTATTCTGACCATTTAATAAATTGATGCTGAATGCGGATGATTCTGGTTAAGACATGATTTGTTAGTAAATACATTAAGTAACAAATTATTAACCATGTAACATATCAAATGAAAAATATAAAATCACAAAAGTTTTTAGAGTTTTAAAATTTGGTTTACATTTCTTTTGTAAAACATATTTTAAAATATATGTTTTGCTTATAAAACTAAGTCTAAATAATTATTAAAAAATTTTATTTTGATTTTTTAATTACTTAATTTAATATTAATTTTCCGGAATTAAACAGTTGGAAAATCAGGTGTAATTGTAGGAAGACATAATTTCGTGAAGCATAATTTTAGAATATAAAAACACGTTGATCCATTTTATTATTTTTTAATTAATTACATTTCTATGAAATATTGACAACGATGATCACATAGATTTAATATGTATAAACATACAATTATAAAAGAAATAGCAACAATCAATGTTACGATTGTTCTTATAATCTAAACTAAATTCAATAACAAACTGAAATATATACTTTAAAGAAACATAAACATAATTATGTAATTAATACAATAACTTTTCTTCCAAAATAAATAAAATCTGTTGTAAATCAAAAAATTTTATATATTTCCCCATCTCATAATAAATTTCTCGTTTAAATTTTACTTTATTTTGTTGTCAACACAGTGGTCAATTGACATTTATTTGTATACATCAATCCTTTCAACATTCTATCATAAATAACATTCCTCAAAAAAAAAATTATCTTTCCCATTAGGCTATCATCATAAAAAATTGTAAAACACTCAACACTCAAAAATCAAAAAATCCTCTCTTCATCGCAAAAGTCTTCATCTCAACCCTGCTTCACCGGGCTACAACCCACACGCGACCTTCACTCAGCCCAGTAATTGCATCGGTCCAGTCTTTCATTGGTCGCCACGTCGACGCAGTACAACTCGCGCTGCGGATGCAGAGTCCGGATATGCCTCCAGGCCTGGGTGCGCTGGCGAAGTTGGGCAGTGCAGTATGGGCACTGGAAGCGCGGCTGAACGCCGCATTCGTATTTGTAGTGTCGCATCATGTGGCTGCGGTGCTTGTAAGTGCGCTGGCAAACTGGGCAAGCGTGGCGTTTGCGGCCTGCATCTGAAAAAGATAAGGTCCGATGATTAGCGCAGATGAGGTGACGCTTGAAGATTGTACGATTAAGGGTGTGGGTGTAGAGAGGCGGTGGTGGGGGTTGGTTGAGGATGGGTAGGGATGGATGTTAAATTTTAGGGTTGATTATTGTTTGGCGATGGCTCGGTTGAAAGTTGCAGACCGTAGGTGTTAGCTGTCATAGCAAACTGTTTCCTTTGAGGCTCGTTCTTGTGTCTTTTGGAAATTATTGGTAAGCATTATTTTTTATGCAAAAAGTTGGAATTTCGTTGCTTTACTCGAATTTTCAACAGCATGTTTTCTATACATGTTCAAATTAAGGCACACTATTTGAATTTTAGTTTTTCTAAGGATAATTATTTGAATCAACTTTTTTCTTAAAATTTTAGGTAATGATTATAGGTCACTGTTAACTCTAAGCACGTGTTTGCGGATGCGTCTTCAGCTGTAGATCCTATTTACTGCCAACGAATATTCTTGTTAATATTTGTGTAAATTCAGCTGAGGAATGGTTGAATTTTTTTAATATATTAATAACTCCTGTCTATGAAAAATTATTATTTATGATAATAAATTAGTTCAGGTAAAAATTAAAAGAGTGGATTGGATCAAAACGATATTAGATTAATTGGTAAATACTGAGTTTCTTTTATTAATTATAAAGATAATAAGAAATAGATAATATTACATTTAAAAACGTTGATGAAATTCAAATTTGTAGAAGAAATATGAATACCTGCTTTTAATACATAAATAATACTATTGGTAAGTAGTAATTATAGATATAAATTAAAAATTATAATTACAAAGAGAGCCTACAATATTTACATTACGGATTTTATCAGAATAATAGAATTGGAAACGGAATTGGAATGTTTTTTTTTTAATACTGTAGCTCAATATCACGAATACTGCGCTTATTTTGTAAAAAACCGTAAACTAAAGATTGTGGACTATCTTTATGAAACTCTTTCGTACAAAAATCTAAAGTTCTCTTTTTTGTATGATCACATTATTATCTGCCTATATCTATTTTATCGGCACTTCTTTAATAAAAAGGATACTAAAAAATTACATGAATATTCTTCGGGAATTAACATTTATACTTGAAGGATTTTCTTCTTTACAAATACGCTTTTCTTTTGATTTTTATATTAAAATAAAAATGCTGCTGTAAAAACATTAATCGCTTCTGTAATGCTTGATTAACATGTTAAGGTTTTCTTATTGATACTAATGATAGGGTAGATTTTATACGAGTAACTGTTTTTTATACATCAAAAATGTTAACTCTTTTGCTCTACATTTTCCTACTAGTATTTCTTTAAAAAATACATACATACTGCCAGTCAATTCAAAACGAAAATTCTTAATGAAAAAAATATCACACTTATTTCATTATCAACTCTCTCATAGCCTACCATTCTGCAAATATAATCAACTAACCAATTTCCATTCTATCAAATGGAACTCTACACTTTTATAAGATCGCAAAATTAAAAGCCACAAAAACGATATCACCAAATCGTATTCCGTTCTAATTGAAGCACTCTCTAATTTTCGTAAACAGCTTGACGGCCTTGGGTTCGAGTCCTTTGTGATGACGCCTGACGTGCTGGTAGATGTTGGACGAGCTATTCCCGAGGGAGTCACAGTAGGGACATTTGAAGCGGCGGCCCTTGCCGCAGAAGTAGCGCAGATGATCGTGAATCGTGGTCTTTTGAGTAAATCGCCTGTGGCACTTGAGGCACTCGTAACGCTTCGCTTTGGTCTCGTGAACCTTATAGGTTAGGTCGTTTCTGTCCTCCAAATCTTTTCGCACCATCAGCGTCGCCCGGCGCTTTTGATCTGGAAAGAAAAGGACGAAATAGTTAGCATGAGTAAGCTAGTTGGGGATTTAGCTTGTTGAATGCCCTGAGGGATCCAGTAACCCGAAAGAATTTACAGATAATATTTGTTAGATATTTATTTTGCTGCTATTTTCGATAAAGCGGACATTTTCAACTTAAGCATTAAACATCAACATAAAAAATTGCTTTGAAATGTTTCAACTTATAATGAATCTACGATTCACTACGCAGGATGGTAAAGTATGGAACTGAAAAACAATATGTAATTTCTCTTGCATTAGGAAGGGAACTGCGTTATGGGTGTTGTGAAAATGTTAGAATAATTTTCGTATCATACAGTGCAGTTGTCTGGATAACTTCATATAATCACAAATCAACAATTCACCTCTCGCTAGATCCATTAGCACAAAAGAGCATCTTTGTATGGACTCTTGATCTTCATGAAGAGTCTGATGGAGCTAATTGCCTGGCCCTGATGATGTACCCTAATGTGTCGGTAAATATTTGAAGAAGTGATGGATAAATACTCGCAGTAGGGACACTTGTAGCCTGGGCCCATGCCGCAGAAGTAGCGCAGATGATCTACCACTGTCGTTTTGTGAGAGAATCGTCGCTGGCACTTGAGGCACTCGTAGGCTTTGCTATTCGCGTCCGGATGATACTTGAAGGCGTTTACATCTGGAAAAAAATGATTGAAACTGTTAGATGTTTTTGAATCAAGATGTTCAGTTGTTGAATTGAGATGTAAGTACACACGTTTGAATACTTACAATTGAAAATGAAAAAATTAAAACTCACTTTAACTGAATGAAAAAAAATTATTATTGTATGCAAATATTCGATATTTTTTTTAATTGAATCAGAGTTTATTATTATTAAATTCTACGTAATTTTGAAAGTACACCGTTCATAAATATGTAGTAGGTTTTTTTACCTTAAAAATAAATAAGGATTTAGGTGTTGAAGATTAACAAAAGATAAAACAATGTACAATAATAAATACTTTTGATTTTATTCCCTTTTTACCACTTTTTTTTTACATTTATGGCACAAAATATAACACAACAGAAATTATTTCGGTAGTTTTATAAGTAGAAACGTTGTAGGTACAATGTTGTAAAACTTTACTATTTTACTTGAAATAACACCTTTTATACATACGATACATTTTTGATTCATAGATACATATTTTCTTTTATGTATCATTGCAGCTTAGCTACGCAAAACCAAAACAAATATATTAATCTAATATTACTTTTAATATATTTATTTAGTACGAGTCAACAGTATATGTTATCAATTCTTTAACTTAAGTAAAAAATAATAAAATAAATAAGAATGGAATAGTTTGAATCACAATAAATAACCAAGTTTAAGACTATTATATTGTTACTCATCACTTGTTAAAAACTTTTGATATCACATTCGAAGGTACTAATACAAAGAATATATAATTCTTTTATGCCACGTAATTCTTTGGAACTATAAAATTCCTAATAGACTAAGAAATTAAATTACAGGAACAATTTGCTGCTAAAATGGACTAATGTATCCTAGTCTAGAAATAATGGAAGTATTGTTGAATCATGTGAAAATTGAACTGCTTTCCAGCAACGATCAATGTAAAAAAATAAAAAAACAAACTAATAAATTAGAAATCCCTAGCAATCTGTGCAACAAAACCTTCAAAAATGAATTCTAAAAGATTTTGTTGAACTTGACGGGCATGCGCGGATGCCAGCGCTTCACGTGCCGGTTGATGTTCGACGAGTAGTTGTCCTTCTTGTGACAGTAGGGACAGCCGTAACGCGGCGGTGGGCCGCACTTGTGCCTGTACAGGTCGGCGATGCGCCGGAAACCAGCGCCACATGTATTGCAGACGTAGCTCGTGAAGTTCGGCGAAGTCTCTGGAATGAGAAAAGGATTGGATGGTGGTTAGTGAGTCATCGAGTTGGATATGGGTGATCTTGGGATTGTTTGTTTTTGTGATACGTGTTTTTATCTGGATGTAACTGATGGAGAATTCGCTACTTGTGTAGGATAGTTCTGGGGAGCTGGGGCTGGTTGGTTACGGGGGTAGATGGGTATGTAATGTTTGACTGTTTAAATGGGGAGCGATATTAAGTAATAGAAGAATTATAAATGCATTGAAAGTATACAGAAACGATATTGTTGCTGAATGTAATTTTCAAGGATAAGGCGCGATGGATGTTGTAATATTTTATTATTCCTTTTTTACATCTATTTTTCAGTAAATCTGTTTAATTTTTCAAATGCATTATAAATCAATTTTATAAAAGAAGAATAAAAAATGATGAAGTCAAAAAAGTATTTAAGTAAAAACCATTGTTTTATTATAATCCATCACACACATAAAAAAACATGTAAAAATATAATTAATGTAAGAATATTTTATATTCTTAGAATAATTTAATTTTATGCATATTATTTATTTTTTACTAAAGGAACATGGGTAGATTTTATATTTCAAAATCGTTAACTCTTTTGTTCTACATTTTCCTACTAGTGTTTCTTTTCAAAATACATACACGTTGTCAGTCAATGAATCTTGATCGATAGTCTTTCCAATATGCTGTAAGTTTCCTTTACTTAGATTGTAATAATATTTACATACAATATTTTATTTAAAATCGACATTATCACCCATCTTAGATATAAAATGTAATAAATAATATTAAAATAATAACTAAGTACTAGTAAGCAAATGCAACGATTCAATCAGTAGAGCTTGTCAAGTCTAACAGTTTCACCGGGATGCAGTTTCCTGATGTGATTGTAGATCGAGTGGGTCCACTTGCTGCGTTGCTTGCAATAGGGACACTGATAACGCGGCAAAGAATCACTGCATTCGTACCTGAAGTGTCGATACATCGAATAACTCTGTGAAAACTGGCGTTCACATTTCGGACAATAATACTTGCTCTGTTGCTGAAGTTCTGAGGAAAAAAAATTATTTTGGTCAGTAAATGTTTTTTTTATTCATTTTGGGATTTTACTAAATTCCACTAGATGGTCTAGCATACAGGCGGATGAGTGAAGAATAATTAAATCTCAAATAAAGTTTATTGCTTTCATTGTATGTAAATTTGTGCGGGTGCAATATTGCAAAGTTTTTCTAAAATAAATTACATTTAAATTTTGCAAGAAAAGTATATAAATAAATGTATAACTTTCTAATTATTTCATATTATGAATACTCTTTAATGCTTTCGCATAATTAAAGTAATAAAATTTTAATTTATGATATAACATGAAATAAGCAATCATTTATTTTTTGTGTTATCTTTCTGTTCTATTTTATTTTTATTAGAACTTCCATATAACTTCAGACTTGAAGGTAATTATATCATATCAGAAATTTATGTAATTAAAGAAACTTATTAAAAAAGCAAAGACATTATAAAAAGAAAAACTTTTAATTAAACCGTTCTAATATATGGAGAAAACATTAAAACAAAAATGTAAAACGGCGATTTTATTTTTTTATTTTATTTAAAAAGGATAATAGAATATTATTAAAAAGTAAAAAAAAATATCAGTAATTTTAAAATCAGAAACATTATATAATTAAATAATTTTTAAATTTTCTAGTGATTTGTTGGTGCTTTGTTAAGTTTGAAAAATAAATAGATTAATTTTTTAATTTGAAACAACATTTTATTTATCAAATTATTATTTTATAATGGTATTAGAATTTTTGTTATATCTTAGATACAAAATTTTTTTATTTGTACTATTTCAAATAAAGAATACAATAACGAATATAAAATAAAAAATAAAACCTAATTTTTACTATGTGGGTGTTTTGCAAGAAAATATCCCATTTTAAGTTTAAATAGCGATATCAGCGTTCTTAATTTACAGATATTTTTATGCATTTACAAACATAAAAATTTAATTTTTTTTCACATAATGTACGAAATAGTTATGTATATAAAAATCTTAAAAAAATTAAAATAATAAAAGCTTACATATTTATATTCTAAATATACTCCGATTTCGCAGTGGAAATATATCATGACTATGACACTTTCGCTGTATTTATCCCTTTTATAGCCATCAGGTCGGTCGTTGTCAATTAATTGTAAAATTAGTGAAGGTAACAAAAAGCTCCTATTGTAAAGTACTATACATAAACATATAGTTTTATAGGTTTTTCTGCAGTTTCAGTTTCTGTTAAAACATGATGTATTATTAGCTTTAGGCATAAATAGGCCAATCTCTGGATAATAAATGTTATTAATATAAAAAAGACAAAATTAATACACCATATTTTATTAATTTTAGTTGGGTCAAATAAATTTTATACAAGAATTTATAATTACATAAATAGTAAAATGCAATAAACTTGAAACTAAAGTGTGTAAAAGAAATATAATAATACTCTATTATAGTGTTTTTAATACTATTTCAGAGGTAGATAGACTGGCAAGTTCAATTACTGATTTAGAAGCTCTACAATAACAAAAATTAAGTTAATTTTGAAATTATTAATTAGACTATATAACAGTTTTCTGCAAATCACCCATATATAGTATTATCAATACGTTCAAAGATAGTTACACCATAATTTAAATAAAACAAATTAATTTTGACAATTTGCGGAATATTTGCGTATTACTTAATAACTCATAAGTATATTTATAATTGGTAAAATGGATCATACTGTTTTAAAAAATATTTTAAAAAAATATATAATATAAAACATAAACTTAAACAGTTAAATCACATTTTAGTGTTGGAATAAATTATCAGTAATAACTATCAAACTGAGATATTTCAAGCGGTTTGTAAATGCCTAAGCCACCACAATTTAAAGCAACATGTCCATAAAATCCATAAAAAAATGTTCTCTTACCAACAGATATTTTCCGTTCTAACATTTTACCAAACATTTATTTACAATTAAAAAAAATAGAAGGTTTAGTTTGACACTTTGATGCGATTTTACATATTCATGCATAAATGATAATAAATTTTAATTCAATTTACCCATCATTTTAGTAAAAAAAAGCTAAAAAATAATAAGTGCATTCACACTAAAATAAATCTAAAAACATAGATTTTTTCATTAGATCTTTTAATCATTTCGAGTGAAAAAATCATCAGATAATCTTCACACTCAACCAGCCACACTCCAACCCCACCCACTACCGCTTGAAATTGCATAACGCAAAAATTCCTCTTATAGACAACCGCATCGCGGAAAAATTTCTTCTTTATCAGTTCTTCTCAGTCCTAGCCCTTCTAGGCACCAGCCTCTTCTTAACAACATCATAACAGAGCTCGTCAAGCCCCGGATGCAGCCTCATCACGTGTTGGTAGATGCTGCAGGTCTGCTTGGCCCTGTAACTGCAGTGCTGGCATTTGAAACGTGGAGCCTGGCCGCACTCGTAGCGCGAGTGCCGATAAAGGCTGGAGTAGCGAGCGAAGCGCTTCGAGCATTTGTTGCAGATGTACTGTTTTTCGTCCTCCCAGGACTTGAGGGTCTGCTGGTACTCGTGGTGAAGCAGGGGATCTGTTTTTGAGTCCAGGTCGTCGTCGTCGTTGTCGGTGGAGCTAGACGGCTCGTCTTTAATCCAGACTGAAAGAGAGAAGGGCCGACGTTAGTTGCCGACGCTGGCGTTTAAGCGGCGAGGCTAGGGATGAAATGTTGAGGGTGAAATGGTAGATAGGGATAGAATTTGCTAAGAGCTACTTGTATAACTAAGAATAAATAAATTTAAACGTAGTGGGTAGTATAGTAGTCGAGTATTAGTTGATTTATTTATTTTTAGTTGAGGAGATTTGAGAAAATGAAAATAAAACAGTGTTTGCTTGTATATGTATTTATTGATTTGGAAATTATTCTGGAATGATACTACTATAAGTAAATAACATCACCTTATCCCCTTTTTACAGAAGCTTTGTTTGCAGCCAGATATTGAAAAATTAAAATTGTTGAAGAATGCTTTTCAAAATTTTCAATGCTTACAGTTTTTATATTTGATCTTAAATTAGTTCAAATATTTATAAAATTTCAAGAATTAATTAAAAATATTTTTTCTTCAGTGAACAATTTTTTCTTCGATAACCAATCTAAAATACTTTTTTATTTTGTTATTCTTATACGGTGTATTTTTGTCTCAAATATATAATCGCCTGGTAGTGCAGAAATATTTGCCGTATTTTCTAAAAACTTTTTCTTTGTTCAGAAAACATAATAAATGTCATAAAGATCTATACCTAAAATGAAAATTTTTTATTAGTTCTTTAGTAATAAAATGATGACTATAGTCAATTTAGAATAGAAATTAAATCAAAATTTTACTATAAATTAATCTAAAATTCGACATCAACGAAGTTTCAATGACAACGTACTTCTTAAAAATAAAATTTTATAACAACCTGGATCGTCGATTTCCAGTTTAGATTCATTTATATTAATCTTTTTATTAAACTAGATATCAGTTTTTACACAATTACCTTTTTAGTAATCATAATAAAGTCCGTTAATTTTCTAATAACGTGAAAACAAATGAATAGGTCTTTACAAATTACTATTTATAAAATCTGAAATCTAGTGATATTTTGCATTAAATGCAATTTAATTATAATGATACAATCGTATGGTGTATAATATTACTTTATTATACATATAAGTAGTGTAGAAGAACAAATATGAGAGTTATCTGGAAAAAATAACACAACAAAAGTTTTTATTGATATTACTTTATTAGGAATATTTTTTATTATCAATAGATTGTAATTATTACAAAATAACATATTTTTATGATTGTAAGTATTCTATAGCTTCAAGCTATTTCATGATAGTTAAAAAGTAGAAAAAAATATTAGAAAATAAATTGATGATTTTTTAAATCATGATAATGCTTTTCGAGATTTCGTGGTTTATCGCTCATTATGATTTATCGATGTGAGTATTATTTAAAAGTTGTAATAAAACAACAGGTTTAAATACTGTTAAATGATTTAGTATACATATACAATACTTTTAATCCTTACGTATTCCCACAAATTTGAGAATACTATATGTAAATAAAAAATACTTTTTCTAAAATAAGTGAAAAATAAAGCTTTAACGTCAATCAAGGAAAACTTTTTCAGTTGCTAAACCTATTCTTTCTAAACTAAACAATATTCTTTTTTTAATTTTTTTTAATCGTTGAAAATGTAAGAAAACTACGATGTAATGATGTAATTCTCTTGAAATATTATAAAAATAAAAATAAATAAAAGCATGAAAGTTAATTAACATATATTAAGATTATAATGATTTGTAGATAAACGTGGTGATGTTTCGTTCCTAAAAACATAATATTGGTTTCTTTTTTTAGAGATTTAAAGTCTAAAGTATTAAAATGTTAGCGTTCAATGCAACTAAAGTATTAAAATGTTAGCGTTCAATGCAACTTAAAATGACAAATTAAAAAAAATTTCAATTTTACGAATTGTAAACAATAAAAGAATATTAATATTTTAATTTATAATTTCATCTTTTATTTATTATATTTTATTTGAAAATATTAATTGATAGTAGTATTGTACAATTACGTAAATTTGAAAATTTTTTATGTATTTTTTAATTTTTAACTTGTTATTAATTATTAATTCTTTAAAAAACATTTAGTTATGCATTATCTACTTGAAAGGTTAATGTGGCTTGCGCTTTATATTAAATACGGAAGCTATTCATTATCAGATACTACGTTATAAATATTTAAAGACGCATATTCAAAATTAAGGTTTTTCTTTTTTTATCTTCTAAGAGTATTTTTATAGATTTAAGGATTAATTTTCTCAAGTGGTTGAGTATCGTCTTTTGAGCAAGAAGTATCTAAAATGCGTTCTCGTTTGCCTTCTTTTGAAGCATCCAAGATTTCTTGTTGAGGTTCTAAATTAGTTAGCTGATTAGGTGATACATTATTTTTCTCTGGAGAAGTAAAATCTTCATTTGTTTGTTGCTGATCTTTTGATGATAGGTTTAATACTTCTTCTAGTATACAAGCGATATCATGTTTTTTAATAGACTGAACATTGTCTGAATATGAAGGGTAAAAATTTGGTGTTTGTTGACCATCATTAAAATTACTAGAAACTTCTTCTTGATGACATGAATTTGTAAGCTTTTCAGTTATTTGCGCAGGTTTATTAGAGGAAGAAACATTCTCGTTTTCTGCAGGTTTATTAGAGGAAGAAACATTCTCGTTTTGCGTAGGTTTATTAGAGGAAGAAACATTCTCGTTTTGCGTAGATTTATTAGAGGAAGAAACATTCTCGTTTTGCACTTGGTGCTCATTTTCTAACGTATTCGATGTCTGAACTTCGTGATGAGAATTCTCAGATACATTAGCTAGGGAAGACACATCTTGAAGACAAGAGATTTTTAATTTTGGATCGACCTGGCTATCTTCTATAGGCTTCGAAGGCTGATCTTGTTTCAAAATAGGGTGTACTCGGGGACGGCCACGCTTTCTCTTCACTGAAAATTGACCAGGTGTCTTTTTGACAATTTTAGCTGGTGCTGCACGAGTGGGATTTGGAGTTTGTTTATTATCAGTTTTATTTACGATTTCTGTATTCAAATCAAAATTCAAAATTTTAGGTGGTCTTCCTGGTTTTCTTTTAAAAACTTTAATGTTTTCCAAATTTGCTGGTTGCGAGGAAGCTGTCTTCTGTGATTCTTTCTTTTCTGGTTCTTTTTCTAACTGAGGTATTTCAACTAATGGTTCTAAGATATCTTCTTTCTCTGGTTCTTTTTCTTTTAGGTTTCTTTCTTCTTCTAGCTTAGGTTTTAATACTGGAATTCTTATCAATTTAACTTGAGCAAGTTTCAGTTTAGCCATATCAAACTTTGTCTGTTCCAAAGTACCTAAATCTTTTTTAGGAGTACCAGGTTTTCTTTTGAGAGCTACTAAAGGATTTTCAAGCAAAACAGTATTTTCATTAAGCTGTTGTTGTGTTTCAATGTCGTTGGTGGTACGTGAATCAACCTTTGATGATGTTGCAACTATTTCATCTTCCTTGTTAGTTGGTTTTTCAATGTTTGTATGAATTTTAAATTTATCTGGTTTTCTTTTAATAATGGTAATTGGTGGCACTTTGGATTGGGACAAAGCCTCTTCTTCTTGTTCTTTTTTAATATGATAAGTGTTATCATCGACATTATCGGTTCTGACTTTAGGTGGTCTGCCCGGTTTTCTTTTCTTGGAGACATTCGTTTTTATTTTAAAAGATGTCAATGTAATTTCTTCTTCGGTTTTAATATTACTAAGAACGCTGTCACTGAATAAATTGTCATCGGAGTTCAATGGTTTATCTGTTTTCCACTGGCTTCTGGTTTTAGAATGTTCACTTCGTTTTTTTTTTAAGACATCACTATGTTTATGGACTTTTCGAGCTTTTGGAGGTCTACCAGGTTTTCTTTTTAAAATATTCACGTCTTTCAATTTTTCTAGTAATGCACTCTCAGGAATAGGAGAACTAACTTTGTTTAACTCCACTGATGGGTAATTTGATAAAGAAAAGGATGGATATTTCCTGGGGCGTCCTGGTCTCTTTTTTGCTTTTGTTAGCGGATTTTGCAGCACAGTCATGATGCGTCCACTATGAAGTTGTTCCATTTGCTGAAGTGAAATGCTTGTAACATTGCATACTTCTATCGATGACATATCGTTTTGATGTCCTTGATTATGTCCACGTACACCACCCTTCGATGAAACTTTGCGGAAGCGCCTTGAAACTGTGACAGAGCAAAAAATAATGTTAGAAAATAAAAATTTTTCGAACTATTATTTATGATATTTATATTACATTAATATTTAAAAATTGGATTGAGGATTTAACAGCGTTAGTACTATATATTAATCTTTTTAAACTAGTTTGTGTTATTAATTTGTGTTTTTATGGTAAATTATATATACACTTTTTGATAAAAATGTTAAGATTATATTTGCTATTACCCGTTAGCGACAACTATTATCAAGAAAAGATAGTACGAGAAGGATTCATTAAAATTAATTTATATATTATTTGATTAAAAAAGTTACAAACTCAAGAAATAATTTTATTTTGTTCTAAATAGTATTTTTACAAAGGTGATTTTCTTATTTTTTATTTCTTCAATAATCAAATCAAACATCCACGTAGTAGGTTTTGAATCCCTTGTGCTTTTTACGTATGTGTGAATAAATCACGTATGTTCTTCTAGAGCAATATTTGCAATATGGACACCCATAAGTCAATTTGATACTGCAGTTGTAATTTCCATGTTGTTTACAGCGTACCCCTAAAAATAATAAGATTATTTTAGTGATAATTAGTGAGTTTATGTGTTTTAGTAAAAGCAGCTGAAAAAAATCATATTCGCCTTTCGAGAAATAAGAATTAATAACAAATCACTTTCTGTTGTGTATACACATCAATAATTATTATGTTTTTGTTTCAGTCAAGTTAAACTGGTAGTTTTAAAAAATCAATTTTTTTCTGCTAAAAGTTTTAGCTTCAACCTGAATTTTTTCAATAATGCTATATTATTTCGTATTAGCAGTAAAAATTATGTTTTTTAAATGAATAAAGAACGACTAAGAATTTTGTTATGAAAAATACAGGTTTATTGAAGTAGAGTTACAATTGAAAAAATTTTAATTTTTAAAATATATAGCGTTGTGATGTAACTCAATAATATCATGGAATAGTGTTTTTTTTTTATAGAAAAACAATTTTACTATTTGAAGAAAATGATTTTATTGTCTAAAGAGAAAAACAAATCACCCAAAAAATTTCAATAATAATCTCAATGTTTAATTTCTTTAATCCAAGCATAAAGCAGTTGTACAGCCAAAGGTGATTCCGAGCGATGACCTAGTATTTTTTCTTCAATATTTTTTCTTTAATCGCGCGAGCTCATAGCATACCCGAATGTTTCCTACTCTCTTTACATAAAAAAATAATTTGTATTTTATTTTTGATTGAAATGGCATTTTATAAAATTTAAAGTTTTTTTTTGTAAATGTATAGTTAACCGGTGCAGTACAATTTGTTTTAGATGGTAATACCAAAAACTGATGATAAATTTGTATTCTTAGATTTTTCATATGATTTAATAATGATTCTATTAGACTTTTTAACTACATGACACAAAATTGAATTTTCTTAAGAAATAACTTTGAGAATGATAATTCTCCATAGTTTAAAATGTTAAATTAATACCCGTATCAATACTTTTAATTAATACAAAAATGACTAGACCGATTATGGTAAGAACTTTCATTGCAACGGATATACTTAAAGTAGTTTTCTTCACATTAATTCTTTCATCAAAATAATCATTTGAACATTTTATAAATCCAGCGTGCAATGCCATCAGATTTAAAACACCGACGAAATTTTTATTCCAATTCGCAAGTTAAACCAAATACTATAAAGTATGGCGAGTCATCTTGGTTAAAGGAGCTTTCAACGATCCACCTTCACTGAACGGTTCTCTGGTAGCTCATAATGTCATTGCAGTAGACCCTTGAGCCCGGGTGCACCTTTCTGATGTGCTTGTAGAGACTGAAAGGCCACTTGCTGCGCTGGCTGCAGTACGGACAGGCGAATCTAGGCAGTCGGTTGCAGTCGTAGTTAATGTGCTGAATGACGCTACTTTTGGCGGAGAAACGCTTGGGACACCTTGGGCACTGGAACTTTTTGGCCTGGCTGTTGGATCCAATTGCGATTTGATCGTTAGCCGGCAGTTCGATTATTTGGGCAATTAGGTGCTGACGATCCAACGCGTTTCTACGGCGACGCTTCGGCAGGTATGGTACGAAACCTGTGGGAAATAAAATAAACGTGTTAGAGTGGGTTTTTTGGAAATGGCTTTTAACGAACTTGGTTCTCGGTGTGTCTTGTTTTTTTATTTGAAACGTAATCTGGATAAAGTTTTGATGGAGGATGGAAAATAAAAACAAATGTTATATTATAATTTTTTAAAAGTACAAATTATGATGTTTTTATTTAAAGCGTATCAGAATGTGCAAATTAATGCAATGATATGTATAAAATTATAAATTATAAATTTTGTTATGATTCATATTATTGATTCCCTCTGATAACTAATGTCTTGTTTACTCTTTATTTCAAACCAAAAAATGTAACATAATATTTGAAAAATCTCTGCTGCATATCAAAACAACAGAGATTCAAGATTCTTCATCATCAACGCTTCTTCAAAGATTGTTTTGTCGAGTAAGTGTTTCTGCAAATCAGACGGATGAATCTCATATTACACCTGTGTTTTACGTGTCAATTAAGCCGATGGAATATCCTATTGGAATAGTCGCAACTGATGAAGAAATAGCGCCCGTCTGCGTTTTTACTGACTCATTTGCCCATAGTTTTATGCACGATATTCTCATCGACGATTTGCGCTTTGCAGTAGACTTTATGGCGAGCGTGCTGACTTTCCAATTGACGCTTCATCTCGTTGAGGTTGAATCTGTTCTGCTTATATGGGCAATAGGGGCATGAGAAGTTAGAAATTAAGAAAAAAAAAGTAAGAAAAAAATTACTATTACATACCAAATGATGCTAAAACTATCGTCAAATTTACTGTAATAACAGCAATATTTGATATGCATTTGTTGTTTTAGACGATAGCAGTTTTTACTAAACTGTTTTTCTCCGTACAGAATAAAAAAATTGTGAGATAATCAAATTTCATGTAATACAATAAGGAATAAGGAAAATCAATGGAAAAATTTAAATGATGCTAGAAGAAAATAATACAGAAATAAGATAGAAATTTTAATATTTACTAGAGAGAAAAATATTATGAATTTGAAAAATGTAAAAATTTATGTTTATGAAGTATTAAATAGTCAAAGTATTAGTAATTAGTAAATAAATTGACTCATTTAGTTCGCCCTTATCCTTTAACTTACAATTAAATAAAAAAACTCAAAATGGAAAGAGAGTTCCATTTAAAGAGTACAGTTTAAAAAAAATGTTAAAGAGGATTCATAATAAAGTAACAACTAAAACACTCCATCTTTAAAAATTTTAAATGAAAAATAGAATACCATATTTATGATGACCACGTAGTAGGTTTTTTAATTTCAGAGTCATAAAAAATATAATACTACATTTCAAATAATTTATTAATTTATATAAATTGATACAAAGAAACTTAAACATTTTTGTAATCTATTTGTAAGATATAACAATTCAAATAAACAAATAATAAAGAATTTTTATTTTTTTCTTATTTTAAAATTTTAAATGATAGCTTCATTATATAAAGCCTTTCTTGCAGCATCTGTGATGCATTCATTTTATGCTTATAATGCATTCATTTTATGCTTACAATTTCGTTTTTTTAATGAATTTAAATCTTTTATAAATGATTTTTATTACAAAATATTTTTAATCCTATAATCAATCACTTTTTTCTTTTTTTTTTATAATATTTTTCGTGTTGTAGTATTTAATACAACTTTAATTTTTTTATATGAAAAATTTGAGTATTTGGTTTACAATTTTTTTATCATACTCAGTATCATTCCTTTTATTTTGAAATATTTCACTTTAACTCAACTCAACTTCGTAAAGCTTAACACAAGTTCAAATCTCTATTTACCATATAAGAGTTATTATCACAAATTGATCACTCTTATAAAGTCTACGTTAATTGCTTGAAACATTTTGACATGAAACGTCTTGAAGTAATATCAATAAAAAAAAATGAGTAAAAATAAAGAACGAAAAATAATTAAACAAAGAAAAATATTTTTAGTAAAACTTTTTTGATAGTAACAAACTACTCTTCAAAATTAAACAAGTTCAAAAATTTTATTGGCGCATATACTTTACGCCAGCCAGAAACAATTCTCGCTCTTTGTAGCATCATTCAGATCGATAATTTTGACTTTCAGACCTTTATGTACATTATTACTATGTCTTTCTACGCTTACTGGGTAAGCAGTAACGAAACCGCAGTGTCCGCACTGAAAATGAGGTTCGATGCCACATTCGAATTCTAAGTGTCTCTTTAAGGAATGCTTTATTTTGTACGATCGACCGCAACCTACCGTAGGGCATTTGTTTTTCTGAACCGGATAGATTCGCTTTTTCTTAGGCTTTAGATTGTTTTGAACTTTGAGTTTTGAATTCTTCATTACTAATGGATCCATGGGCTCTGATTCCTTTACTGATATTGGGTCTAATGATTTTGCTTCATTCATTGCTATCGCATTCAAGGGTTCCCCTTCTGGTTTTGTTATTTTAATGGCATGGTTCCTCGGAGTTGCATCATTATTTTTTCGAGGTCTTCCTCGGCGCTTTGGAATTTTGCTGGAGTTGGTGTTATTTGGGGGTTGTTTATCGAGTTTTCGGCGGTATAGTCCTACAAATTTTTTAGAAGAAAAGTGAAAGTTTTTAAATAATTTTTATTATAGAATAGAATTTTAATATAGAACCAATTTATAATGTAAAATATATTATTAATATCATTTAGCTTAAGGGGAATCAGTACAAAAAATGTTCCTTGTTTTATTGGCCTTAGCCTTATTGATAATAATAAATTGTTGATACATATTTTCAAATTTTCATGACC
>JAPYZA010000404.1:0-40071 GCA_030522685.1 Eupelmus azureus
CGTAAACCCCGAAAATTCAAACGCCTCTCTTTCAGCCTCGCCAGCTCGCTCGGCCATAAATACAGTCCGGCCGCGCCACGGGATTTGCACCTCTATATCACACGCGCTTGGAGAACGAGCGTGTCAAGGTCTTTATCGGCAGCAGGTATATAGCGTTCCGCTCTTTCCAGGACGCCAATATTGAAATTCCGCGCTCGAGATTTTTGCCAATTGCGCGCGAGTCTGCGTATATAATCTCGCGCGTGCTTTTTGATGTACGGCCTCGCAAGCCACGTAGGTGATACATGTGCGTGTGTGAGAGGGAGCTCGTTATAAAGCCAGTCTCGCGCGCATTTGCATTGGGCAGGGTGAATATCGATGAGGGTATGAGGATGTGGGTATGATGTGGAGTTTGGGTTATTGTGGGACGTGGGGTGGCCTGGGAATTAATATATTTTTTTGAGGATTGATGATGCGGTTGAATGTGAATAGTTAGAAGATTTTCACTTGGAATCTGTATAGGTGTGTTAAGCTATATATAAAACTTTTCTTATCTTTGTTGATGAACTAATAAAAAAAAAGGCAAAAAAGTTTAAAAATGGTAATTCACCGATTCTTCAATTACCAACCAAATCAACAACGAACAACTAACCAACCCCAAAACAGTCGAAAGTAGCCTCTATCAGCTCCCGCAAATGGCAAAATCACAAAAAGAGAGCCAGCCAGACAGATCGCCAAGCAGGCAGCTACCTTTGGGAATTGGAATTCCTGTTAACCAGAGCGCCGGAGACTCACTTGCTTTACCGGTATTTTCCGGGAATCTTGGACGGGCTTCCTCTGGCCAGATGGGGCAGACCTACTCTCTAGCCTCGCGCGAGGCACGTCTTCCGCCTTTTATTGCCGCTGACCTCGCTCGACTTTTCACTCGAGCGACTTTTCTTTCCTCTCCTGCTTTTTCTCTCTTTCTCTCTCTCTCTCTCTTTTTAAAGGGAGCCGACGAGGTGAGAGAGATTTAGCTGCATCGGAGAAGATTTTAATTTTCCAGGGCGCTTTTTGGAATGAAGAGGGTGGATTTTTTGGACGGGTTACGCGGAAGTAGGTCGTGGAGTTTGCAGTTTTGTATGAAGAATTAGCGTTGCGATGGATGGTGTTTAATGTTGAGAATATAAATTTGTTTGGAGTTTTTAAAAAAAAGATTTAGTAAGCTGTATTTATCTGAAGATTTGTTTATAAAAAATGCGGTAAGAAGGGAGAAAAGAATAATATTGCAGTGCTTTAATTTATCGGATTTTAATATCGTTTGATGATAGAATTCCAATGTCTCAGTCTGTAAAAAGTATTTTATTCTACACTCTGTACTTCCTCTTTCCACGCTTGATAAAATTACGATCTTTCAGCGAATATCAAAGCTGAAAAAAATGCCGACGTCGTCAGGTATTTCGCTTGGCTTGCGACGACATTTGCTGGAGCTCGTGGAATTTCTTTGACACACGAAAGTGGCTCCATTTAATCGAATCGCTTGAATGGGCAGAAAAAAGATTAGAATTACTTAATGCCTCCGTAGGTGTAGCAATGATATTGAATTTCGGTATCGCCTTTTTTATCGCTTTATTGTGAAGTCATTGCGCAGATTGTTAGAAATAAAAAAAGATGGATTGCATTGGTTATAGACTTACTAAATATTTGCTTTTACTTGTATAATGATAAAATTCTATTAAAATGTGCATTCTACTTTTTATTTAATAATAAACATCTCATATTTATCGTTCATTAAGAGATGAATTTATTTTTATAACCTAACTGGGTTGTTTTTAATCAGCAAATATTTTCTTTTATGCTTACAAAGGCCTGAACTGTAAATTATTATCAAAGCCAATATTATTTAACGCATAATGAGTAATGCACGCTTATAAGTACCAACAATAAAAACAGAAAACAAGTTTAAGTAGACTGTAATAATTATCAATTATCTTTCAAACACAATTTTTCTTGCATTTATTTTTAAACAAGCACATCATATTGATTTTTCAATCAAAATAAATGTAGCATAAAACCTTCTATTTTTAAAATCATTATCCCGCCTGTTTCCCATGCGTTTCCATTTTTTTTAAAGATAATAATTATTAGTGCTACTTAAACTGCAAAAGTGATTCTTTCCCGCATACAGCCGTTGACATAAATCCCGCAGCCGTTGTACTGTCGAGCATTACACTGTTATGTCTTTAGGTCGTTAAATAAACATTTTCTGGGCAGTTCGCGCGTTGAAACGTTACGTAAAACTAATTGCCTTCGGGTTGTTTTATTTTTATTTTCACCTAAATTGTTAAAATGCTGAATCTATTTAAATTCGTTGTATAATATCTATTTGTATTCACTGATTTAATTATCTTCTTCAATTATTGCCAATTTCTAAAAATTGTACTTAATAAAAATATATTAGACTAATTTGCTTTTAACCAAACAACTGAATTTTAAATAGTCGTAAAAGCTATACTGATCCTGAGAATAATAATTATTTTAAAACCAAGCAAAAATATTTGCTATAATTATTTAAATAACCCAGTTTTGAATCTAAAATAGTTTTGCTAAATCATTGACGTTCTATCCTTAAATAAACTTTCAATAAAATATGTCCAAGCAATTTCCAAGAAAATATCCTTTTAGCGTATCAAACAACCTTTAACTTTCCACTCAAATCGATACTACAAGACACACCATCAATACCTGCCAATCTCCAAAAAAGAAACCTAAAAAAATCACGTCTCCCTAACGACACCTCTCAAACGGCCAAGATTTCCCTGGAACCATTCCCGAAAATAAAATCCACTTCTCCAAGCTGACCTCAAACTTCTCTCAATCCACTCAGCTCAATCGTCCCCTGGCAATTTCATTACAGTCGCCCACAGACACACACACTCGCACACTTGGAAAACTGCGCGAAGAGTCAGACGATCTCCCGAGCGAGCAACTCACGCACGCGCAACTTTCGCGACAGCCTGGCTCTTCGGCCAAGCTAATTTCCCACATCGCAGCGGCAACTTTCGCCTCCCCCTACGCAAACTCGCGAAACTCTCGGAGCGGCGCAAGGTCGTTAAACTTTCACCCACCCGCGCGAAACCGGAGTGAGGGTGGGGAGAGAGAGACTCTCGGATATCGATTTCCTTAGACCTCGTTTAGGCTCCGCCGCTACGTGCTGCTTTATCGGTGTGAATTTTTTTTTTTTCGAGGAAGAAGGGATGCGTTGCTTTTTGGTTTTCGCGTGGGTATGTTAATTTTTTATTCGAGTGCGGAGTGACGTGTTTTAAAGGCAAAGTTTTTCTTTGTGGGTGGATTAAAGTAGTAGCAATTCAGAGGGATCTGAATTATTGAGAAACGAGTGAGCTGTAGTTATTTCAATGGGGAAAATGGCTTTGAATCAATGAGTCAAAGTTGTGTTACAACGGATAGTGTATTTTTATGTTCGAAACTTTTTGAAGTAAAAATATTGTTTGTTGTTTGTAGGACAAACTAACAACTACATTCTTGAATGACTTTTACGTGGGAGCTTTGTAGTTTGTAATTACGAATTATCACACTCTGGGTATTCATTTTTCATACTTCATGTAACTGTAGAAAGTTTATTGAATTAGAAATAAAGTACCATAAACAAGTTTTGCAATAAAAGCTACACCTATTGTTAACTTTAATCAAACACTGGTATTACCGTTTGAAAAAATCCGCGGCAATTTTTCCAAACAAAATTTGAATACCCATCAAAGTCAATCGAGTTTTCAGATCCTCCATCCCCACCTCAAACCACTTCATTATTACATAAAACTCCGCTATAATCCAAACACACGTAATCCATCTATACACGCGTCACCCCCCTCCCCGCATCGAAGAAACGTCAATGAAAATCCGCATATATCCTCATCAAAGCACGTCGAAATTGCGCAATATTTCCGCGAACGAGCCTCGGTGTACGCTTGCGTATAGATACGTGCGATATGCACGAGTCGTTGCGCCCACTGGTTTGTCTCGCGCTCGCATTCCCCGTCGCGCGTATTAATTTCTTCCATTATCTACTTCCGCGAGCGGCCGGACGAAAGGAGAGGGGAAAAAAATTAGCGCGGACCTTGAGACTCGACCGGCACTGGCTTGGCGCTGATTCATGCTCTGGGAGCTTGGGTTTTGATGTCGCGAGGGTGAAGGATGGGTTGGTGGAATTGTTTTGCTTTTTTTGGATTGGGGAGTTTGTGTTTTGTGTTATTTTTGAGATAACTAATGTGGCTGTTTTATTTGAGGATGTGGATTGTGGTATCATTGAGAATAATTCGCGTTGCGAAACGACTCATTGGATTTTTGTTTTCAAAATGCAGATGCTTAAATGCACTTTTAGCATCTTATTTTCAACGGCAAAAAAATGTTATCATTTAACTGCTGATATGACTAGGCAGAAAGTTTTGCATGTCATAATAAGTTTACGAAACAGTTGTTTTTTTGAATCTGTTTGATTCGCCCTAATCTTGTGGCAACTTTAACAAGGATGTTAATTTCGAGCATATAAAACATGTAACCAGACGAATCACATATTTGAATTGATACAAATTCAGCAAGTTTTTTCAAAGACGGAACATAACAATTTAGAAAAATCAAAAACAATCTTTCAGATTTACGACAAAATTCTTCAAAAACAAACTGACCCACAACAACCATCCACATCATCCAATCCCCCACCCTAAACCCAACAAAACCCCAACATGCCTACGCACACACAGCCCACACCCACGCAGAAAACAACCTTTCTCGCAGCTCGCATTCAACCAACTGCACGCGCTCGTCGCGATATACGAGGTCAAGATCCCCCGCTTGTCTCGCTTTTCCGCTCGCTCGCGCTCCTCTCGTTTTTTACGAGACGTAATTACACGCGGATACACCTCCCTCTCTTCTTTGTACACAAGGCACTCGGGATATTCCCGCCGCGCGCCGGGCTGCAGCCGGAAAGCCTTTAAAACGCGGACTTTAACGATGTAATTCATAGTTTGCCGATAATGTCGGGCCTTACGCAACGAGCCGGAGCTCTCCCCCTCTCTCTAGAGTCCGTCGCGCTCTCGCGGATAATTGCATTCCGTGCCGCCGACGAGCGAGACGCCGCCGACCTGTATACACAGATGAATATGTGTGTGGGTATATATGTAAGCGATGAGAGAGTATCGAGAGGAAGGCGTAAGACCGTGGCGATGGGTTGCGTGTGTATACCGGGTGGCTGTGAGGGGAGTAATTTTAGATGCAGAGTTCATTGATTTTAAGTGGCGAGTTTTAATGGTTATTAATCGTTTTCATCCTTTTGATTATGCGTGGGATATTGTCATCAAAATTTTAGCTGATATTGCTTTAATTCGGAGACGATTTAGTCAGGTAATCTCTGAAGTTTCAACTACCGCAATTGTATTGCACAATAAGGTAGCCTCGTTAATTCCTAATTTTCTATATCCAGGCAGCGATTCAAATTTAATACGAAACATTTTCAAGTACAAGCATCACATCAGCTAAACCAGCTATAATCCCAGAGCTCATCATCTCGCACCACTTCCATCAAAAACCTCCCACCAAACAAAAAGAAAAATTCTCACAACCTCCCACCAAAAACCGAGCTCACCAAACACTACACAATCACCCAGTACATCCTCCTCCAACCTCATGCATCCTCGCTCTCCTAAAAGAAAAGGTCTACCACAACTCTCTCGCATCTAGGAAGCGAGCTCCCGGATAGAGCAGGAGAAAGAAAGGCTACTGCTATGCGGCATATTTGCAAGTCAAACCGCGCCTCCCACTCTTCTGAAAAAGAGGAACGAGCGCGGATTAAAGTCTTCCTTCTCTCGTGGCTAGCGCGCGCACGTGTGCGTGGAAACCTTGACACGATCCAGCAGTAGCACGTGGAAAATCGCCGGGGATATTATCTTTCTCCGGCGGAGCGAGCGCGCTGTGAGTGGCGCCTGGGAAAGGATCGTTTTTATGCTAATTTCGAAGAATAGGGAGCCGATTATTGCGAGCACGAGTTGGGTTGTTGTTCGATGCTTGATGCCTGCATGAGTGGGTGGTAATTGAGTTGGATCTTTTTGCTTTATGGGGATGGATGAGTGATTGCGATGAGTAAGAGTTGGAAGCTGAGGGTATGAAGTGAAAGTTGTTTTAGGGATTTTGTTGAGTGGCTTAGAGCTAATTAATTTATTCAGGGATTTAATTTGAAAAGATCTTGGAAAGGCATAATTTGCAACAATTGCAAGTATGCTTGACTGTTTTCCTTGTAAATCATAAGTACATTAGTTATTTGTTATCATTGCTCCTTCATTTTAATACAGCACTTCACTCATGCATCATTTCTCAGTAGCTAACAAGAAACACGATATTTTAATAATAATATTAACGATAATAAAAAACCAATATCTTTCAATTAGTAATCATCAACAAAACTCAACACCACCTCATAACAATAACGTTAAGCTCACGTCACCTCTCCTCAATAAAAAATTCACGCGGCGTCGGCCAAGCTAAAAGTAAAAGTACACCAATAACCCGTCCCCCATCCATTTTCCTAACAGTAGCTCAGCGAACCGTTGCTCCCACTGGCAGCTCGATATATCGAGCCATGAATTAATAATCGCGTCCTCGCATCGCAAGTGGCGTTTCCGGATCTAACCCGGAATGCCGACTCCACGAATTCACCCACACACCAACACACACACACACGTGTATACATTCTCGCCGTAGCCTGGCGAAGCTCTTTGATCCTCCTCTCGTGCGATGGCGATTCATTACGCGGCTGCCTCCTGCGCCCCCCTTTGTGCTCGCGCCCCTTTGTCTTCCCTCTGCTTCTCTCCTTTACCCTCCTTTTTTTCCGCGCGCGCACAGGTTAATATATACACATACACACGTATTCATGCTCGGTCTGCCTTTTTTGCGCTTCCTTCCGCGTGCCCGGCTCCGCACTACAAACATACATTCACGTGCGCGCGCACGCGGCCGCTCGCTTAAATATTAATGAAACCCGAGGGAGGAGCTCCCTGCTTATGCATGCAGAAGTTTAGAGCCGGGGAATAGCCGCGCGCGCGCGCCTCGGAATTAACGCGCGGATCTCGCTGATAACGCGTATACCTGCAAATATAGACGTGCGAGTCGGGGATCTTGGAATCACGGCTACGGGGTGATATAGACACTTAGACGAGCGCCGTTACGGCTTGGGAAGCAGCCCGCGCATTTATGGCATAATACGAGCGCGCAAATAAATCAGCGAGCTTTTTGCTTGGCCCGAGAGATACTTTCGAGCTGGGGGAAGACGGGAGAAAGGAAAAAAGAATAAAAGTCGAAGAGGGGTGTAAGAGGAAGAGCGGGACCCCCTCGCGCTTTTTCTTTTTTTCTTCCCCCTCAAAGAGTATATATGCGAGTAATTATTTCCTTCCAGGGAGAGAGTGTGAAGCTTCGACGTGTGTGGAAAGGAAAAGAGATATGAAGCTCGGTTAGAGCTTTTTTTTTGGTGTAGTAGTTCGGTGTCGTTTGAGATGATGTTTTACTGTTAGTTCATGTTTTAGTGAGATTTGGGAATGACTGATTTTATACTTTTCAACTGTGAGATGAACTGTGACAGGAAAAATTGAATTTAAAGTACTTTGGTTTTTAAGTACAGTTAAGAGCAACTCGTAACTAACTTTAAAGTAATTACATTACCAAAGTTGAAATTTTAGAATAAAATCACAAAATCATTGAAACCTATATTTGATCCTCGTGCCTTTCATTCATTATTCCCAATAGCCCACCAACAGCAACGTTGAATCTCCCCATTTGAAATGAAGCCCCGTGTTCATCTGAATAATTCTACAAGAGCAATGAACTGGCTGATACGATTAAATTCTATTAACCTCAGGCGCTCTTTTCTCTTCACTCTGTATACACAAAAATAGCTCTGAAACTAATCGGAAATCGAATGGAATTATGGAAAACGTCGCCATTGCCCAAATTGATTGTTGATTTGCACAGATAGCTGCCAAGCAGCGAATCGATTCCGAAGCGAATTATAGTTTTTTCACCTGGAGACACGATAATTGTATTCCGCGTCATTACCTAGCAGACGGGTTACTTTTAGCTTGGTAATATGAGTTGTACTAATAAGGTTTCTTTATAAATCCTTATCAAGTTACGATATTAACGTCTTGCTGGATGTTTAATGCCTTGGCGAAATTGTATTACTGGCTAAGTATAAGTCTATACAGATGCAAATTTGTTTCAATTGAAATGAATAAAAGAAGACAATTATAAGAGGAAAAGTACTGCCTTTATTCAAGTTAAGGTGACGAGATTGTGAATTAGATTGTGAAGTGACTGTTTTTCCTTATTTCTGAATTAAAGATATTTTGTCGAGTTTTATTTAAAAGAGAGAAGACAAACATAAAATCGTTCAAAAAATCATCTTAGAATAACGACCGTATCCTTTACTTTTAAAAATAACATCCGACTCCAAAAATAAAAATACAATTTAAAATTAGCCTCTCTCACAACTCTTTTTTCTAGTCTTCTGCCAAACTTCTAAAACATCAACTCTCATCCACTAACTTCAGAAATCCCCAGCTAAAAACCAACTCTCCACCAACCGCCAATCCTCCCACAATTAAAATAATTCCGGCATTCATCACCCAAACTCTCCACGATCCATCCACCACCAAGCCAAAATCCCAGCATTGCCACAACTTACGGTAAACTCCTGGGACGTGCCGCGCGCAAATCCAGTTACTTTTTTACCCATTCCCGAAAGGGTCCGCGTGCGTGCGTATTATATATTATTTGGATTGGTGCGCGGGAGGGAACGGGGGCAGAGAGAAAAAAATAACCGAAGAAGAAGAAGAGAAGGCAGCACGTGCGCACCAGACGTCGCTCCTGGAAAAACGTCCGTGGCGCGAACAGAGTGAAAAGTTAAGGAACATTTAATAGCCGGGGATGTTGTCGAGTTTCGGGCCATCTTATACGGCTTCTGGGAAGACTTTGTGGAAGTTTGGACAGGGAAAAGTTTATGGCCGAGTGCGATGTCTTGATTTTGGGGGCTTCTCTGAATACGTGATATACCCCTTTTCGAGATTTTATGGCGGATATAGAGTGAGGTTTTTAGCTTAATACCGAGTGTTTTTATATTGCTGAAGTAGGGATTGGTTGTAGATGTATCTTTTACAACTCGATCGGAAAATAATCAGTCGCCTCTCGCTAATCAGTTACGAAGCATTTAAACAAAAATCTATTGTTCCCTGAAGAAGATTAGCCGATTAGACAACCGAATCTCGGCATTATCTAAAATTATTCAATTGCCCCGGCTGATAAAGCACGCATGACCGATAAAGCAGCACCTTTTCTGGATAAATAATCTCACCAGAAAGAGCAATTTATGCGACAGCGCACATACGACGCGTGCGATAACGTAATGCGCCCGCGGTGATAATTCACCGGCGCGCCGGGCTGTTTAACCTCGAAAATCACGAACGCGATATATATACAAACTCGACGTATCCACGCACGCTAAAAGAGTATTAAACTCGGGCCGAAAATACACCGGGCCGCACGCGAAATTACGCAATGGCACAATTGAGAGCGTTACTTCTTTCGGCGGGCGGGACGTGAAAAATTTCACACGCCCCCGCATCGCCGGATACGCGAGCGCTTTCTATTTTAAAAACCTCTCCCGCCGAGCGCGAGGAAATATAATAAACGCCGAGCGTGGCTTTTTATACCCCGGCCCGGTGAGAGGCGCTCTTTTTCTTTGAGATTTTCGAGAGCCGACGCTGAAAATGAAAACAGGGCTCGGTCTCTCGGTCTCTTGACTCTTTCTTTAAAGGATTAGGAGTTGGAGGAGACGATCTTTGGAGGAGGAGCGCTGGATGTGGGTTTTAATAAAATGTGGCTGGTTGTGAAATGATTTTTTTTTAGAATATGTAGAGGTTACTATAATTTTTATAATGGTTTCAGATTATCATCTATCTATAAATCAACGTATAGCTGGTTATTAATTGAAATGTAGGTTCGGGTAATTCTAAAAGTCACGCAAGTAATTATCGTTAATCTGTCATTTAATCTTTTTGTCATTAGAATACGTTTGACCTTTAATTTTTAACAGTAAAACTATTATTTTCCCCATTTTTATTGCTGTAAACGTAAATGATTAATCAGATTTTTGGAATTAAATATAATTAAGTTTAAATTCTTATTATTATTTAACTTAAATTCTATTGAATATATACTATCGAAAAAACTCTAATTCAAAATCAATATTATAATACAAATTTTTTGAAAAACCGCCGTCTAATTCTTATTTAATCTCATTCAGACCAAAAAAATTAATCTCAGCTATTTACAGAGAATAACAAACTCGTGCGTTTCTCAACTCTTCATCTTTTTCAATCTTTCGTCTTCCTTCTCGGCGTCAACAAACCGAGAATATCAAAGGCCTCTGATTATTTGCACAAAGAGGGGCCAAAGAGCAGACGCTTCTGCCAGACGCAGACAATAATTCATAGGCCAGAAGAACATTCGTTTTAGGGTCTGATGCAAGCAAACGAGCTGATTGATCAACGCTTTCTTTTTTTTTTCTTCAAATATTTTGATCGATTGGGTTTCATTGGTTCGGGCTAATATTTATAGGCTTTATTGATGTGATAAAACGTTTAGGGGCGTCGAGAAACGGATAAGGCAGAAGATATGTGCTTGAAAAAATGCGAATAAAAGTAAGACAAAGATGTTATTTTCGTTTGTAAATGTTTTTACTTCAACGAAAATAAATTTTGTGTGTTATTTTTGAAGCTTGATCTATATTATGTAAGCGTAATTTAAGAAAACATGTTATTGTTGCGATTTATGAAGATATGTTAACGTGAATAAAAGATTTTAAAAGCTTTTTTTCTAAAAATAAACATAAACATTCTTCAACGATCGCTATTTTTTTCTAATACACTCGCTCTTTCATTGTAATTTATGCGCATATTCTATTCAAATTTAACAAATAAAAACTTGTACGCGACGTCTTCGAATCGAACCATAAAACTAACCGTCCTTGAAATTCAAAAACAATGCATACATAAATACAAATACAAGCCAATTTTTAACGTCTGTAATTCGAGCATGAATTTTTCGTCGAAAAAAAAGAAAGGGTATCACGTACAGTCGTGTAACAGTTTTCTTCGAGCCGATCAAAATTGCAAATCCGACCGGCCGAGATATCCGACGAGATAAAGAAATCGCTCAAGTGTGGTTTTATTCGAATTCGAAACCAGCGCACGCGCTCACCGTCTACTTACATAATAAAAAACGAGTTTGAGTCTCGTATATCGCCTTTTTTTTACAGTCGCGTAGCGAAAAGAAACGATCGTGGCATTGGAGGCTTTAATTTTTTACTGAACGTCTTAACGGTAATGTTACGGTGGGAATAAAGCGTTTTTTGCGAATTATCAAAAATTGCAGTGCTTTGTATTCTCGAAGCGTCGTAATTTTTCATTTGCTTACTGTCTTTAAGTACGTAAATTTACATACTCAACAACGCAATAATTATAAGTATAAAAAACAAATTCTAAATTTAACGTTCGGCAAAACTTCATGACGCACAACAAGAGTCGAAGACGAAAATCACAATCCATCCACAAAAGAATATCCATTAAAATGAAACCCTCGATTATCTCATAAAACACAGCTTTCGCAAACTAATGGCCTAATAAATTAAATCCCCGAGCGCGTCCATACTTATAACCCTGTCGATCTAATTGGGTCATCCACCCCGGCTTAGCCGTCCGAAAATCGTCCAGCCAATAAATTAAAATCAACAGCAACGCAAGCTCTGTGTTTGCCCGGATTGTTTACCTAGCCACGCACGCACACATTCAGCATTAATCTCTCTCTCCCAGATCCCTCGCACACACATACACACACGCACACACAGATCCAAGTCATAAATCATATCGCAATCTAGGCGCGCACACTCACATATACAGGTTATATCGATCGCGAAGGTCTGCATTCCCGAGGCGGCCCGATAAATGCGCTTTGGTCGGCTCCCTCTCCACTTGGCAAAGTCACGCGAGCCTCGCGTCATGCGGCTCTGTGTGTATGTGTAGAGAGCGAACTATACGACGACGACGACGACGACGACCGTGCCATTAACCCAGAATTCCTCGAGGACGGAGCTCCTCCCCGCCTCCTCCTTCCCTTATCCGTACGTGTGCTCAGCTCTAGTGTGTGTGTGTATGTGTGTCTATCTATGTAAAAGTGTACACTCTCCTCGGCTATTTGTCTCTCGTTCCTTTTTTTTCATGCGCCTTTCTTGTAGCCGGCTTTTATTTCGCGAGTGCAGCCCGCTGAGCCACCATCGCGCCGATCCCCACGGCTATTTGCGCCGCTGAAATCCGCGCGCCGGCGCGATCGATATTATTGGCCGGTCTTCGATGTATTGGGCGCGTATCAGTCTTTGTTGTTCTCGACGTGAGCGACGAGAGTGACCTGGTTTTTTTTTATCTCGGTTTTGATTTTCCGATGGCGGAGGGCGACGGGATGATGCGGGTTATAGCGAGGTGAGGGCGAGGATAGATTGGAGCTTTGTTTTCGATTTTGTTAATCGGATGATGCGTGTGCTTCGAGTATTTTCAGGCTGTTCACCTGAAAGTATCTGTAGTAGTTTTGATCATGAAAAATAATTGGAAAACTGTTTACTTTGTTGGGAAAAGTTTTTTGATGTTGCCTCATGTTTATTTTTAAGTTACAAGATCAGAAGACCTGATACAATTTGGCTGTTAAGAAAGTTTCATTAATTTAATCTCAAACATAATGCCGATAAGCCCCTATCTATTGAAATAACTAATCTCCACTCGAAATAAAAAGATATTCGCAACAAATATTTCCAACCACTTCATGCCTAGCCCCGTCACATTGCGACAAGCTCGTTAACAAGTCAAACTCGCCTGCAAATCTTCGAAAACTAGTTAGTAGCACTGTTCGCTCACACACACACACACACAGCAATCCTCGTCTCCCGCAAAAAGCATCTTACACGTTTTACAAGCGGCCGAACGCGCGGAAACCACAAAAGCGAGACTGTCGCGCTTTTTCAATTTGCCTCGCGGCCTTCGAGTCCCTCGCACTCGTCGACGAGTGACGCAACGCGAGCTATGCAAGCGCGGATACGCGCGCATATATATGCACGATAGCGCTGGCGCGTTAACTCCGCGAGGAAGAAAGAAAGAAAAGAGGAGAAAAGATTGCGAGAGAAGGAAAACGAGAGTGGATGCGTCGCGACGTGAGAAGAGGGCCCCGGGGCTCGCGCGCGACATCTCGTCACTCTCGTCGGCTCTCTCTCTGCACAAAAGACGGAAAATGAGCGCTCGCATTGTCACGGCGGCCGAGCTAGCGAGCCCCGGGAATCGCGCGAGACTTTGCCTTTCTCGTGCTCGCTCTGTCTTGCTACTCTAAACTCTTCTTTCCTCGTTTTTTTTTTCTCTTTTTTTCTCTCTCGCTCTCATCTTGAACTTTTCTGAAACGTTTTAAGGTGAAAGGCGCAGGGAACTTGTGAATTCCGGGCTCTTTTCAATTACTGTTTGCAAGGCTTCAACACTTCAGAACTTTATTCGCGCTACGTGAAATTTAATTTTCTACTTTAGCCGGTTCCCTGTAAAATGCGATACTTGCCGTTGGAATTTCGAGATTGGCTATCGGAATCGCTCGTTTTTACAAAAAGAAGTTCTGCTCTCGAGTTTCGATGACTCTTACCTATATCATCCTCACTTGATAAACATCCTAAACAATCCCATCAAAAACAAACTAAAAAAAACCTCGAAAAAAAAAATAATAACGCGGAACTCTCGCAACGCGCAATTCCACGGTCTCGCAACGCTCGCTCCGTCGCACGGGGGGTCATCAAAGCGCGTCGCGAATTAGCGCCTCGCGCTTTCTCACGGCGCGCCTCGCGCGCCGCTCTGCAGTCGACATTGTGCCAGTTTCCAGTTCTTTTCCTCCTCCCCACCTTTTTTCCCGCCGCTGATTGTAACGAGGCGCGGGCGTATAATTAGCGCGTCTCTTTACTTTATCGCGCGGCGCACAATGCACTCGGCTTTTTATCTGTCTTCCTTTCGAGGTCGCAGCTTTGGGATTACGAGAGCGGTTTTAGGCGCTGATCCGTTTTAGCGGTCGATGGATTAGTGTGTGATTAAGGCGTGTTTGGTTTTTAATTAATCCGAGTGCACGAGGAGAACACTTGATATAATACGTCTATATTTTCAGTAACGAAATACAAATCAGCACGCGATGCTCGCTTCTACTCCCCAAACAATTCCAATGCTAAATCAGCGTATTAAGCCGGCTGCGTGTTACGGAAACTTTCGCCGCGCTGTATATGGCCGATAAATTACGGCGAATAGCCTCTCTCACGCAGCTTCCCGTATCTTTATAGTAGAGAGCGCCTGGAAATTCGAGACTGTAACGCGCCGGCAGCAGCGCCGACTTTTACATAATTTAATCAAGCGCAAACCGGTGAAACCGGAAAACGAAGGCTGTGTGTGTGTATGTACGAGCTCGTGCTTCGCCGCGATATCGGAGAGTTCAATTAGCGCGGACGACAGCAATTATAGGGCCAATCGTGGGCTGTTGCGACGTTATTTGCACGCGGAACACGAGCAGCGGCCGTTTGGGGATTTGGTATGGGCGACAGGTGGAATTTTCGGCCTTGTTTTCGTGGTTGGTGAGGTTGAAATTGTTTGCGTGCGGTTTCGCTTTGGTGGTTTTTTTTGGAGGGATGGCTTTGCGGTGCGATAAGACACTTCATGAAAATTGAGGGACTGACTAAAAGTATTAAAACTGTACTCGAGAAAATCTAAATTAGGTAGATCTTATCACACACTACAATCCATCTATACATACATAGATATATACACCCAAGATTATGTTTCAATCCATCAACGTCACCTCTTATCAGATAGGCAAATACCGCTTCTCCCTGGTACCCCCGAAAACGACGTTTGCACAAACACAGAAGGCAAACGCAACAAAGAGACGCAGATCTCGTCGCGCTCGTAGCAGCCAGAATCGTGGCTTCGGGCATTGCACATGGCTTTATCGCAATTACGAGATTATTTATAATCCCGCGAGCTGCCGTTCGTATTGCGCTGGCGCTACGCCATCGAGCGGTTAGTGCATTATCGGTAATTGCCTCGTGATCGGGTTCATCAGTGTGCGTTTACTATTGCGAGGGTCTTTTTGAGTTCGCCTATTGAAACTCAATTTTAGGTTGGAGATTCGTACGAATACTGTTGTTAGTTGTTTAATAACAGCGTTAATAAGAAGCTTTATATTTTGAAATTATTTGAATTAACTTTTTTTATCGTATCTGAGATACTTTTTTTTTGTTTGTATACATATTTTTATACTGTGCTTGAAGCTCACTAATACGTTTAATTCATCGAACAAGAGCTAAAAGAGCTTTCATCAAAAGCAATTTCCCGACTTTCACGCGCTTTAATAAGCAGCAAAGCAGTTTCACAAAAAGAACCACGAATTTTCCTTAATTAATACACTCGCCTCACTCTGAAAACTCACGCGCAAAGAGATCCCTGATAAGACAACAGCACGCCTATATCATCATCCTGACACTCGCAACAAATAAAAGCAGACGACGCTTCATATTAAGCGCTCGCTCTCTTGGCAAACACTCTCGTATTGTTTAGAGACGCGATTACGCTTATCGCCGTGGCTGGATCGCTCGCGCGCGAAAAAAAAAGTGCAATATGCGTGCGTTGCGCGCGATACAAAAGCGCGTTACTGTACTTTTGCATCATCGAGCCTGAATGAGAATTTTCCAGAGGGAAAAGGCAGACAAGCCGCGCGAGACTCATTTGTCACTGATAAGACGCGCGCGCCGGGCGAATGTCGAACAATTGACTTCGTCTAAATTGACGAGACTGATTTTTTTTACTTTGTTTGCGATGAGTGGTGGATCGATTGGAGGATTGACACCGATCGTAAATGAATTGTTAGTCATTTTGCGCGTTGATTAGAATTTTTCAGCCGGCTTATCAGCCTTGTAAATAGCGATAAGAGTGTAAATTAAATATTTATAAATGGAGGGAATATAATTAAACGAAGTTAGTGGGTTGCGTTTACATTTAGCTGATAAGTTTGATTCTGTAAAATGTTAGTCAGTTTATTCATGAATTTCATTTTTATGTTTCAGGTAAACACAACATTATGTTTTTCATAAGCGTGACGTAATCTCGTATGTGGTGAGTTTTGATAAATAGTTCTCTAAAGTTCACAAAACATTAAGAGATCTGCAAGCATTCTTTAAAACATCCTATAAAAGTTTTATGTTGAGAACATATATAGTTTCAATAATACTAAGATAATTCGAAGAAAATCTTCCTTATTTGAAGAGGAAAGTTCATCAATTTAGTGATATAATGTGATTTAATTGCAATATTCGATCCATAAACGCAAATTCAATTTGAAATAATGTGACCTACATTAAATTCCATTGATCCCAATTTCCATATCTGAAATCATCTACTAAACCAGCTGTATTACCGAATGAATTAACGAGAATATAGTTTAAAGTACGGCATTATATCCATAAATGATAAAATAAACGCGAATCGTAATGCGATGATTTGATTAAAAATTTGTATTCGTTCTCTCTCCCTCTCTCCTGATCAAATAGTCATTGTTTTGTTCGATTGCATAAATTTACTTCATGTTTTTTTCTTAGATTTTCAATGCCATGAATCGTCAACTAAGATAATGACATTGAAAACATGACACGACTACTTTTTTTTACTTCTTACGTGGCAGAATTTGTATCATAATGAATGCTATCAGTTATCAAACGGTTTTATAGATCATGATTGACATTACGAAATTGCCGTGTCGACGTGATTAATTATCTTGTAGAGATATTCGATGCACTTGATCACATTTTTATAATTACCATCTTATCATATTTATCGAAATTCAAATAACTTCAGAACAGATGCGAATCAATTTTGTAAAACTGACCTTCAAATCTACAAAGCGATCTTCACATTATACAGCGATTATCTATTCAAAACGTTGTTTTAAAAATGTCTTCAAGTAGTTAAAAGAAAGTTTTTCACCAGTTAAAACTTTCCCGCGTGATCAGTATACAATTTAACTTTTCAACGTGCTTTTTAGCTGGCCAACCAGTCGCCTTTCTTTTTCAAAACCCCAGCATTATTTATCAATAATTAAACTTTTCGCGAACTCGTTAAAAGCTGCATCCGAGTTCAAAGCCACTTTCATAAACCTGCCCGGGCATTTTTCAGGCGCAAAACCAGTCGAAAACCAGTTCTGAAACTATTTTCCGTGCGCGCGGCGTGGAAGTAACCTACAAAACCGCCTTCGGAGCAGGAAATTCCTTCTCGCTCGAGACTGCACCTAAAAAGGACCTAAACTGGAAGCGGCAGGCGGCGGCGGCGCAGCGCATGTATAATTTGCGCGTGCGATAGACAGATATCCCACTCTCTTGTGTGTATGTACGTGTGTGCGAAACAGCTCGTGCGGCGCGCCTGCGCTTACACACTGTAAGAGAGACCGGCGGGGCGGCTGTCTTTCTCTCTCTCTCTCTCTCTCTCTCTTCGTCCCTCTGGACGTCCAGGCAGCAGTCTTTTGTGCGAGCCCGAGAAGGAGGTAGCGCGCCTCTCGCTCGCCGCGCGCTTTTTGCGCGACGCCTTATCTCTTTCTCTCTTTCGTCCCCCTTGTTTTATAAATAATATGTTATGAATGTACATTGGGAAACGCCGGGAGATTTTCCGGTTGCTCGGGTTATCGCGATGCGTTCGTTTTAGTTTGATTGCAATTGCTGCTTTTTTGGGCGACTGGATGTATATATGGTATAGCACGCTGAGGATAGTGATTATAAAGTGAGAGTGAGGTTATGTACTCGTGATCGCTGATTGCGAAGGCAGGGATTCCTGCTTTTTTGTCCGAAGGTAATTGGATTTAAAGATTTTTGAGAGGTCAGGTGTGATTATGGTTTTAAATGGTATGCTTATCTTAAAACGAAAGTGACTATAGGATTATATAGTAAAAGAATTATAACCTTAAATTTGATTCTGTGATGTTTGAAAAAAATGTTATATTGATCATTTTATTTAAGCTGAAAAATCAAAATTGCTTGCAAATTTTATACAGATTCCACTGTATTACTTAAAACAATTCATTTGCTAACTAACTTCAAACGTACCAATAAAAAGTGGTATAATTAAATTATTTTGAGGTTAAATAAAACATTCTTTTAACCTACATCCATGTATTTGTACAGTAAATTCTAAATATTTGAAAAAAGTTTTTTATTAATATTTTCCTAGTTTAACAAGTATTTTAATGATTAATTAAACGGTTACATCTTTTATTTAAGGAGCACATACAAAAGTAAAAATATACTTACCCAGTAAAGTTCTGATGTATTTAGGTACACTAAAAAGTGGTAGTACTCGAAATGGTCTACATATTTACTCCCGATTTATAACGTTTGCAAGCGGGACAATTGCGACGTGAATCATTTTAATGGATTTCAGAAATACGCAGATAGAAGAGTAAACAATGTTAATTGACAATCTCGTGAATCATCAATGACGCTGAATACATTAAAATATCTATTGACGCTTGTATTTCTTACACTAATTTACATGCGCAGAATAGCAATAACGATTAGTTAAGGAATCCGATGAATAATTTTCAATGTTCCTGGTTGACTTTTTTCAGGTCGAATGTTAGTATTTGTTGATACTTAGTAATAACTGGTTTTTGATCTAAAATGCTTTGCTTAAATTGCATAATATTAAGTAACATAGTATACTTAGAAAAAATATAAATTCCCGGATAAAAGATAAAAAATTACCGTTTTATCATCATCTTTTCCTTAAAATTAGATTGTTGCAAATCTTCTCCTAAAACATGACATCGTTGAAAGAGACGGAAAAAAAAGGCAATCGTAAAAGTGTCCGATTAACTTTACAGCCATCACGTGACAAAGTTCAATTTGCTAATTTTATACGTGTCAGCGTGGGTTTCTACAATAGACTTGAATGGCATATGTAAAAATAGTCAGCGAAACGAACAGGTGAAAAAGGGGCGACCTTGCAACCACTCAGAGTGTAAATCGAAGAATTCAACCGCTGACCCACTTTCCAAAATATATAAGTTTTAACTGCTTGTGACACGGTATCTTTTGCTTTTGAATAATTAAGCACATTGGAGTAAGTAAGTTTTTAAGTTTTTAAGCACAGTTGAGTAATGGTCGTTATGAGGTTAAGTGAAACTACTTTTCAACTGGTAATTAATTGTACGGCAACCACTTTTATGAAAGAAACTTTTTCCTTTAATTTTTACCTTTTAGTGGTTCACAAGAGTAATTACAAAAGCAAAACAATGATGGAATTTTTCGTTGATCTCGCATCATCATTCTCCGTTGTTCGCGCACAATTCGGTCGATTGAATTTCACCTCTGACCGTCTATACGGAGCGCCGACGGAATTATCTTCGCTTCTTCTTCTTCTTCGTCTTTAGCTCGGTATACATTGTGCATACATGTCGAAAGCGTCACGCGCCTTACAGTCGAGATAAATCATCAGCATTGTCGATGCTCTTTCTCGTAAGCTCCGCATGTTTTGTGTACGTTATTCTTTTGCCCGATCGATTATCTATGCCTCTGATTTTTTCATCGATTCAATGCACACAGCTTGAAATGTAGAGCTTTTGTTCAAAGCGAAACGAGAAATCGTTTTTGTACGCTTGCTTTAAAAAGAGTCGTAGTTTCCTTTCGTAAAATTGATTTATGGGTAACCGAATTCCCTTTAAATGAGCTAGGGTACCATTTTTGAAAGTGAATCTAGCTACATGTTCAGTGAAATGCAATGATTTTTTTAACGGGCATTTAAATTACCCACTCAGTAATTTTGCGGCAAAAGATAATTTTAACATTCTATAAAATCACAGTCGAACAATCCTGCTGACTACGCGATTTCCCAGGCTTTTCTGCATTCACCGCTAACGAAGCACCTAAGCGCATTACGCACGTCTCCTCAGCGAAAATAACTTTCTTCGAAAGACAGAGAAGAGACGCTACCGCAATAGCTTCCTTATCGCGCTCCTCTTAGCTTGCGAAAAGCCTCAAAAGAAGAAGAAAAAAGGCAGAAGATAAAAATGCGAGGACGTCGGCAAAACAACTCTGTGTAGTCGGCTTACGTATTAGTGGACGCGCAGACGTACACTCCAGCTCGATAAGATTAGCAGAAGACGACGGCAAAGTGGATCGCGAAACGACGCGCATTTTCTCGTCGACGCGCCCGCGGCCACACACATGTGCACGCACGTGTCGAGGAGAGGTTCTTGGACGAGTCTAGGGGTAGGGGACGCTGGGTGACACACAGACACGAACATACGTACAAGCAGTCGAGAGAACTTGTTCTCTTTCGCTTGACTGCAGGCACGTACGTATACCAGGTGGCCGAGATGTACTCATCTTCATTTTTGCAGTCTGAAGTCTGATGGACGAGTTGTGGTGATGATGAGGTTCGAGGATGCGTTGGACTGGTTTTTTGAGAATTCTTTTGAGAATTTTAGAGCGATCGTTGAATTAATTTTATGTAAAGGAACAAATCTGATGATGTTGAAATGTGATATTTATGTCGTTTTAGAGCGATCTGGAATGAGTTTTAGTTTTGCAGAAAAAAAAGAAGAATCTCCAGTTTTGGGAAGAGATGTAAATGTTTTTTTAGGAAGTAAAGATTGCTTTTTTTAAAATACATCTGAAGCTTCTAAAGAAATAAGAGCTGTTTTGGACTTTAATCAGAGTTAACCTCCATTTTAGTTGAATCTACTTTTTCTCTCAGTGCGTAGCTCAAAATCGGGTTTCTCATCCAACATGTTAATCCTCTTAAGACATTTAATTAATCATTTACTAGTATTACGTAGTTGGGAAAAGTTAATTTACAAAGATTAAATGAGGAATATAAATTCTAATTGCCACCATAAGTTTTCAAGGACCAATATAAATCAGTAGTGAACATTTATCATTTAAAATAATATCATAATTTTGAAATTCCCCATATTTTTCGTTTAAATGATGTTCTTTTCGTAAAATAATGTATACAGTTTCACTGTTGCACTTGAGATTGTATTGAATCCACAAAATCCATTACCACAATTCATCTGTGATATCTTAATCAAATTAAGTGGTCAAAATCACCCATTTTTACCATTTGCATTTTACAAGCAGAGTAAAAAAAATAAAAGATGAAACGGGAAAATTACCATAAAGTAACGCTTAGAGCATTCTCAATTCAACGGCACTGAAAAAAGTATAACTTGAACATCTCTCAAAAGAGAAAAGCTCGCGTACCACCCAGTAGATGAGGGACACACCGTGCGCTCGTCGTCGTCTGGTTCGCTTACATTTACATTTAGAATTGCGAGCGTGTATAACTCCCGACTATACACTACGAAGAGAAAGAGAGAAGGAGAGAGAGAGAGAGAGAGGGAGAAACGAATAGAGCGAGAGGGACTCGGCAGTGTAGTTCCGAGTAGCGTGTCTGGCATCTTCGTATGGCGAGGCGGCGTGGGCTTGCGGCTGGCATGCATTATTCACGACCCCAGACACTCGCACACCAGTAGCGTACCACTACTCCTTCTCTCCGCGGCTTTATCCGTTTACGCGTCTCTTTTGTTATCCGCTTATCCGTTTTCCCTTTTCGTCTATCAGTATTTCGTCTTTGCGACCGCTGCTGCTGCTGCAGCTCACTATTTCCTTTTTTCTTATTCTTCTTTTTTTTTATCTTCAAGCGCTTCTTTTGTGCGGGCCTGTTTTACAGCTACGCCCTCTCTTTTCTCTGTGAGAGATGTAGGGGAGACTCGCTTGGATTGTCCCCGGGCTGATGCACGCTGCTGGCGTCGCTGTTTTTAATTGTTCTTTAGCTTGTGTCAGTTTACTGAGGGGAGCATATATAGATGTTAATTGATTCGATTTTATAGGGATTTATAGCATTTGATCTTGGCTCCGGAGAGATGCTCTAGCCTGCCAGATTTTTCTTTCTCCCTTCGTCTGCTTTCTCGTTTGCCTTCGATTAGATTTATGGGACTTTCATTGTTCACGGCTCGGCCGGGGAAAACAAAGCAGATGTGGAAAGATTTGAAGTTAGGATGAAAACAAAGACTATTGCGGAAAAACAGAACGATGTCTTGTCTTGTCAGCTGGCTTGTCTGAAAACCGATTTATCTCTTTAAAGCGACTGCTTCTCTATACCTTAAGAGCATGTTTAATCCGTAAAGCGATGGTTCTAAGCGATTACACCGATGTAAAATTAATTTCTGCCCCGCACTTGATGTATTATCAACGCGAGCTGCAAGCAGCGGTGTTCGGAAAAGTAAGAAAAGTAGGTCAGTGCAAAAGAAGGAACGAGAAAGACGGCAAAGAAGTCGATAAGAACGCCATTTAGCGCGTTACAGTTTGAGGTTATCTGCTAAATTAATGTTCCTCCTTCCGGTCTCGTAATAATGCACAGACGGTCTCTGGCAAACTGTGCTCTATAAGCACACACGATCCGCGTATAACAGCCAAATAAAACCGCGCGCAGAATAGAATCGCTGAATTATTCGTCGCACGTGGAATCTTTTCCAATTCAACCGGGGGGGGGGGGGCGTGGGCGTCCATTCTAATTCGGTGCATATCGATCGGAGCGCAGCCATTTTGCGCGAGAGAGCCGGGCGCGCTGCACACACACCCACGTATATATACATACATACATATAGATCCCCTGCGCTCGTGCACGCGCGGAAAGCTCGCACATCGGGCGATTACGCAAGGTGAAAGTCAAACGACTCTTGGCTCCGTCTGTATATATACGTGTACGTGTACGTGTGTGTATACGAACTTCGTGACTTGGCCGCGCTGTCGTGTGTTTTATCCCGCCGGGGGGCATACCAGGATTTACGGGCAAGCGAGACTGCGGATAAACCGGTTTCTCTCTCTCTCCTGCCCCGGCTATATAGCTATATAGAAGCGGCAGCATTTCTCCGGCGACGTGTCTAATCGCGAGGAAAGAGAGGGGAAGCGTTACACTTGGCTTTACTGGGCCGAGACCTCGTCGGCTCTCTGTCTCTCTCGCCTCCTTCTCCTCGTCCGCCTCTTCGTGATGGCTGCTGCAGCGCCGTCTCGTGCGATGCCCCTTCGCCCCCCCCCCTCCTCCGACTTATACCGCTTCATTTTCACGTTGCTGCATCCCGATAGGCATCGGATCGGTTACGACATCGCGCTCTCCTGCTACCGCTCTACCTCTCTCTCTCTCTTTCTCTATCTACCTCTCGCTCTCTGTCTCTGGGCTGCACGGTAGCAAAAGGCTTTTGTGTCGTGTACTTTACGGTGTGCATGCACGACAGATGGTGCGATGCTTAGGAGAGATATTCGGTTGCCTGCAACTAGATATACGTCGCGTGATTCCACGGGAGCGGAGGAATCTGAGGCTACTGGCTTATTTTTCTGCGTCTCAGGATGTCACGTGGTGGAGTCGGTGCCAAGGGAGCTTGGCTTTGAGTCATCGTAAAGACGGAATGAAACGAGGACGCTCGGGAAGTTAATTTTGATTTGTGTGCTGAGTAAATTGAATAAAGCTGGCCTAAAGGGCTTGCAAACAAAGCTTGATTCATTCCGAGTCTACCGAAAGATTCTCACTGTTTTCCAGGGTCTTAGCTTGGGTATTTATGGAATGTAAATCCATTTTATTAACGAATAAGAAGAGGAATATATGTTTGCCTGCCTTGCTCCTCTAAGAATTACAAAATACGCTGATAAAATACTGCTGAACTCGCTACTTGATTACTTCGTAAAGTTTCCCGTGAAAGTAAAACTAGCTAAATTAGCATAAATAGTCTGCGGAGCTGATGCTATGGTGTAATCTCAAATCGTAGCCATTAGTTGTTTACGAAATTGATTCAATCACTAATTTTCATGAACTTTATCTAATCAGGCTTTATCGCACTGTTCACGCAAAGTTTTGTTCACTGACACAATTCCGTAGTTTAGCAATTCGCAACTACACTCAGACTATAACGTCCCGAACAACTTTAACTTTAACTTGATTAACCACACAATCAGTTCAGATCAAGTTTCCAATCGGCTAAACTCAACCCCAGCGTTATTCAAGCCGATTCAAGCTTATATTATTCATGCTTAGTGAATCGTACCTAAAACCGTAATAAAATTCCCAGATAAAGCTCACGTGACCAATCCAATTCAAAATCTAATTACACACTCAAAATTCTTATCATTCCACTCTGCCACCCTTCGCGACATCTCCAGACTACAGCATCGCTCGTTACTCGTCTCTTCCCCAATCTATCCCCCTATACACTCAGAATCAAGCCATACACGTACACATATACACACACTCAGCTCTTCTCCTCGGGCTGGGCGAGCGGCTTCTTGCGTCGCAAAAGGATTCAGGACGGTCCGCCCATAAATCGAGAATAACGACCGAGGCTCGCTGGCTCTGCACCGCGCGCGAATACCGCCGCGCCATTAAATGCCCCGCTATATATCCGTTCCGCAATTATTCCACGGGATGATGCTCTTCACTGGCGACGTAATTGCGACTTCCCCTCCGGCTGTCTGCGAAACTTCTGATCTGGCGACCTTCGGGCTGTGTGTCTTTTTTTTTCTTCCTCCTGCTGTTTTGGGAAGAGTGACGAAACGGGAAGTTCGGGATACGGATTTTTACCTGGGGACTTTTGTTGTGATTCAGATAAAGTGGTTCTGGAGAGGAGATGGACGGGTGATGCTGGTTTTAGTAGTCGTTTAGGAATGTGGATCGTGATTATGATGATTTCTCATAGTGATGGAACGTTAATATCAGAGGAGGAGTGGAACGGGTTTTAGATCTGTTTTTGTTGGGATTACTTTTTGCGTGGTAGATGGAAAACTTAATTAAGCCGCTAAATATCAATATTGATGTTATTTCTTATTCGTTTGAATTCGTCGGTTAAGTGTTTGTTTTGATCTGAAATAGCAGTGACGAGTAAAAATAAGAATTGCAAACTTAAAAACAGGAAAACTGTGTCATGTTTGAATATGTTAGGTTATCAAGTGTCAAGTCTTTACTCTTTGTTTTATTTACAAGCATTTTTTATCGAATAACTTTGCCAGCTGGAAGTTATCATACTGGAATATGCAGTTTTTTCACTCAAAATATGTCACGCGTAATCAAAGAGCATAGAATATCATTTGTGCACTTTAACGAAACACTTATGGATATTTCATCAACGTTAATTCAGTAAAAGACGAAATTAAATTACATACTATTTTTATAGTATCATCACGTATTTCATTTTTTATACGATCGTTAATTCTCTCCTAGTTTGAACACAAAGTTTTGTTGATCCTCGACAAAGAGAAAGATTGTCAAACGAACGTTCGCCTGGCACTGACGAATCGATAGCTGCCTTTTATAGCCTTGAGTATGTCTCTCTTTTAAAGTCGCCAGTCGAGTGAGAGAGGCTGGATAAGAAATAAAGGAGGCGAGGATCGAGTGGAAGTTAAAATGGACTTTTTGCTCCTGGCCTGATTCGTTCTTAGACGAGGCGGCGCGGCGCGACAATAAAAGATAAAAGCGCGGGTCTGGGCGCAAAAAATGTGGGTCGACTGCTGCCGCTGCTGACAAAAAAAAGGTGCAGGCAAATTACCGTGACCTTGATAAGTTGCAAAGATTACGAGGTGCTAGAAAAAAAGGACCTTTTGTTATTAAGTGCAGCTTAGAAACTATGCAACATTTTTTGCAGTATCTTTTTTCTAGTCTCGAAAAAATAATGAAAGAAACTTGACTTTGCTCGATGTAACATTGATTTTGTTTGCATTATTTGACAAATTAATAGAATACAAAGTTTTACAATTCAACCTTCCACTGTTCATATAGTTTTGTTATATCTGAGATGATGAAATTTATGTAGTCAATGTTATATAATGATGATTACACAATTCTTTGAACAAATCAAACCTACCTTAACAAAATCATGCACTCTATCATCATTTTATCATAATCATTTCAAACATTACCCACACATTCCCGCAATTCAAAGCCAACCAGTCCACTCCCCATTTTCCCATCAATTTTCCAGATCGACACCTCGCCGCCCTTTATTCGGCATTTTCCAAAATCAATACTTACAGCGAGAACTGCAGTTTCTCCCGCGGCACGCGCGCTCGATTTTTGCCATATCCCATCCTCCTTGACTGCGTTATATTGCGCACGTGCGGCGAAGGTTATCGGGAACACGCGCCGGATTATGGCACGTTCCAAGGTGCGCGCTCGTGGAACGTTTCGACGCACGAGTGGCTTGCACGTTTGCGTGCGTATCGCCGCGCTGTTTACTCTTTCAGAGTGCGCGCGGCCAAAGTGATATTCGCGAATGAAAGCGCGATGTAGCTCGTGCTTTAGTTTTTTCGACTGTTCAAACAGCATCGAGTGTTTATTCTGCGTGGTGTAGTTTAAGCGTGGCCTGGTAATTAGCTGGTCAATTTGTACGAGTTGTTGTTTTCCTTTGTTGGATGGTTTGGTTTGATTATGTTTTAATTACGAGTTTATTTGAAAAATTGAGGGCTTTAGAGTAGGGGAGGAATTTTGATTTGCATTGTTTATCGCGATGCGCGCGCATTCCTCGGTTAAAGTTTGTCGGAAAGTTAGTCAGCGATTTCGATTACAAAGTTCCTTAGAGTTGGAGTTTGCAAACTTCTTTAATTAAGGTATTTAAGGAAGAAAATAAAGTGTGCTCAAAATTTCATTTGGCTCCGCTACACCGTAAACTTGCGAATTTACATAAAATTTCTCATTTAACAATCACAACTTTGCTGTTTTAATTCGATGAATAATTACAGTACTTTAAACAACCGTGAATTGTTTAATCTACCATCCGCGCGAGTAACAATCTTCGAACTAAACTTACCAAGATTCCGCAACTACCCGAGCGACCGGAAACAATAAAATATTCCTTCCACTCGCAATTTAACAATCCAAAAACTTGGCCAACATCAATTCCCACTTAGCCCGCACTTTTCCGCCTCCCCCCAAAAACCCGATTCAGCCGACGTCAAACAGCATAACTTATCAAAAAAATCTTCCCAGCCAAGATACCAGCAAAGCACTTGCTCTTCCCCGAACGTCCTCGATTACCTCGATTCCAGGCCGCTCTCTCGCGCTCGTGCATAAAAGCGAAATCATTCAGCGGCGAAATGGGCCCCTCCCACCCTCCCGGATATAAGCCGACTTGGCGATAAAAGCCCTGCATTCCCTCTCTCTCTCTCTCGGGCGGCTCGGGGCTTATCGTAACTCGAGCGTGCGCTCGCGAATCGAGCCGAGAAAGAGGAAGAAGGGCGAGCCGCCGCCGCTGCTGAGCGCACGTCAGCGTAAATTTAGACGTGGGCGGGTACGCAAGCAAGCTCGCGCTCGCGTTCCGAAGATAGGCGAAATTCGAGTCGAGCCACGGGAGCGAGGCGAGCGCAGAGTGCGAAAACACAAACTTTGCTTGAGCCGGCAACAGTTTGACGGGAGCAGAAGGCGGCGGGGGTGGGGTCTTTGTTTGCTGATTGACGATTGTGGATGTGCTGGGGAGGGTGGTTTTTGCTTGTTTTAGAATTTTTGGGTGGGTTTGGTGGTGTTGGTTTTGGTCGGTGGGGGAAATTGTGTTAGGAGTTTGGTGTGCTTTGTGAATGTAAAGAAAGAGGGAAATGAATTCGTAGTAGTAGAATATAATTAATTATCAAAACTAGAAACTTGTATTAGTCTTTTGATGAAACTATTAAAGTATTAATTACTAATTATACTCAATGTTGTAACGATCATATTTTTGAAATTATATATTTCAATAATTTCGTAATTTGGACTCGAAAATAAATATTTTAAAGAATTGTCAATGCATTATTCAAACGACAAATTTAAGCGATTTCGAAAAACGTGAGACTAATAACACACAAATTCCTTTTTTCAAAAATAACACAGTACAAACCCATTAAAACAATTCCCGTAACACTTCCCTAAAAGCAAGTAGAAAACACCCAATCCTCATCCCGATAATAACCGCTTTACTAATCACTCCGGTAATTTCTTCAAATAGAAAATAAATCACGCTCATTTCAACTTTCTCGCGTGTGCGAAACGAGCGAGTAATTCGCGCGCAACTAACGATCGAATTAAAAACGGAAATAGGATTGTAAAGGCCCCGAGATATGCGCAATACCATTATCGCTGCGATACGCGCAAAACGTGACGGACTTTTCATTTTATTCGCGCTCGCGCTCGTTGTGTAACCTTGCGCGCCTTTATTTTTATGCGCGCGAGCCGAGGCGCAAGGTTGAAAAGAAAGTTAACGCCGTTTAGCCTCGTTCGGCGCTCTTGCGCCGTGAGGAAATTTATGCGCCGAGCGCCGCTCGTAAAATTCTCATAATCAAAGTTAAAGGGTGAGTCGAGTGAAAATCCCGGGATTGCGTAAAACTTGGCTAGTACGTGCATTTTTGATTGTTTGTCTTTGCGAATCGTTAGAGTTGTCTTTATTTTGGATTGATGATGTTGAGGTGTGCTCACGAATTCATCATGAATGTCATGATACCAGGATAGCTAACTCCAAAATCTAATTGAGACTTTAATCAAACCCGAAAGCCAAAATTGGATCACGAAACTCAGCCGGAGCCGCATTTTTCAACCCAGCCGTGAAATATTAAATCAATCCGGGTAACTTCAGATAGCAGGCCGAAGTCGAAAATACACCCTCGGCCCTAGAGCGACAACTTCGAGGCGCCGCGCTTGACGCTCAGTCATCGCGTATACGTCGCGGAGAGAGGCCAGGAATAGAAGAGCCGGCGTTGTTTCGCGTCAGCCGGTGCGCCGTCGCCGAGCGGAAAATGTAATCGGAGAACGGCCGGGCCTCTATTTAGCCTCTTCCTACAGCTGCAGCGCGCGCGCGCGCGAGCCCAGAGCCAGAAAGAGCGAGCGAGCCTCGGACTTTGTTGTTAATTGACGGCTGACGAGAGCGCGGTTTTAAGGTTTTTAATGGCTTGATAAATGGAGTTGAAAGGGTGAGAGTGGTTTTAGGTTGGAGTGGAGTATCGATTGGGAGGTGGATTTGTTTTGGTAGGGAGAGTGGCGTTTGGATGGGTGGGTGACACTTTTGGGAGGTGTCGTGGTGGTTTAGTAGTGTGGGTAGTGAAGTATTTTTTAAATTGTTCGAGGGGAATAATAATAGTATAATTTAGAGTACTTATAAAATGTAAAACAAACTACCTTGTAAAAAGAATCGATTGAATTTAATTATAGATTTAGCCTTTTGATGGCTTTACATTCTTCGAAGGTGTAATATTAATTTTTTAATTTTGCAGTTATTGACAATGAATTGAGTCTGAGTTTATATAGAGTAAAGAAAACAACATTTTGACTTGTTTGAGGGAAAAACATTTTACATCACGAAAACTAAAGTTCTAGTTGTTATTCAATTTTTGTACAAACATCTATTTAATCAATAAAACCAGTTGTTACACATTTGATGTGAGACAAAGTTTGACTTGCACAAACCCTCTTCAAACTTAGAATCAATTAATTATTTCTGACGAAAGTCTTTCTTGTAATTATAGAACGTATCATTCTTAAAAGAGTAGGACACTTATATTCCCCTGACTGGTTTAGCGATACTAATCTTGACAACTTTAATTTTGTCGTTACCTTCTTAACTTATTTATCAATCTTTATGTTTTTCGAGTTCCGACTGGTGTATTCTATGTCAGACTGTAATCAAAGGGTAATTTTTATTTACATCACGATTTACCTATACTATTTACCAAACTTAATCACTATTTACTGATAATCAAATAGTTTGCTAACAATGAAATTTTTAGCAGCTCTTATCAATAACATCGTCACAGCAAACATTCTCTCATTTGATCGCACTTAAAAACACACCGATTACCAACTCTCCCCACCAACCACCTAAAAAAAAATTAACACACCCAACGTATTCCCAGCTCATCTCCATCTACATAAATCCCTCCTTTCCCTCAAAAAAGACCAGGCAGAACGCAGCGAAATCACGACTCGGCTGTAACCACGCGATAAACCTGTACACAGACACACACGGACACTTCCGTTCGTTTCCTCGACTCGGCAACACAGCTCGGTAGCAGCGAATCGGTAATCCCGTTATGCACCCAGAGAGAGAGAGAGCGCTACATAAAACGACGGCGGCTTTGCGCCCGCGGAGAAATTTCGGATTACCCGCTTGCGCCTGCGTTTTATCTTAGGAAAGCCGAGAGCTTCTCTCCCTTCTTTCTCTTTCTTTCTCGCCTATACCTATGCTCCGTTACATCCTCGCCTCTCTCTCTCTCTGCCCCGGCTCGTTTTATTATCTTTCATGGGCCGAGGAAGAGGTGTTTTATGGCCGCGGCAAAGAGGAAAAGGGTTTCGTTTTCGTTTGCTGCGTCGGTGGGAATTTTTTCCTTTTCTTTTTTTAACTGGGTTTTAGTGCGCGTGAGGGTTATAGGTGTTAATTGGAACGTTAATTGCTTAGAATTTTGGCTTTGGAGATGGATAGTTTTTACGTACGTTATACGAAAAGCTGTTAGGTTCTTGAAAAACTTTTTTTTGAAACATTACTAGAAGAATGTGACAAAAAAGAAAATATGCAATTCCGACACGCAAAAACCGCGATACTACTGCAAAATTCAAATAACAGCGCAAGATCAAATTAAAGCATCAGCAAAAGGACGAGCAAAAATTCCTAGCAAAAAGTTATTATTCATCATTTAAAAATAAATCTCCTTCCCGATGACGCGACGAATTATTTATAGTAATCCTGCTTGTCCAATTAGCAGCCGCGCGCAATAAATATTTAAATTGTCATAATTTGAACCCAGTCACCCAGACGGCAATATCGCGACTCTTGTTAAGATATTCGGCCTGAAATAATAATAACCAGCCCGGCGCTTCGTTTACACGTTATATATACACAGGAATTACACGCGAAATCCGAAATTCGCCACGGCGCATATTTAATTATACACGGCCGCGAGGAAAGAGAGAAAAAGGGGAGGGAGGGGCACAAGTGGCTAAAACGAGAAAATCACGCTCGGAGCGAGCGTGACGCGTATATGAATGTAATTTCCCGGTAGCGCTCGAATAAGAGCGCCCAGTCGCATTAAACATGCAACTCGTCCAATTATAGTAAGTTTCCTGACAATCGTAATTAGATATACCGCAGCGGAGTGATTGAATAAAGCTAATCAAATTTTCGTTCGGTTCTTATAGTCGGCGCTCGCCGCGGGATTAAAATAGAATTGCTGTGTTTAACGGAGTATCGATTGCTTTCGTAATTGCGCTTTTAATCAATTTTTAAATGCAGCTTTTTCAGCTGTTTGTTATTTATAATTTTGAATATTGATTTGTCGGTGGAGAAATGAATATTTTAAGGAATGCATAAAGTTATTTAAATGGTTAATTTTTAAATGAATTAAGCGTTGGCGAAGCCGTTTTATAAATACTGTTTTGGCTGGTTAATTATGTATGTTAATCAGATCAGTTTGAAATTGAGAATTCAAGTGTTTCATTGTTGAAATATTTAAATTATAAGAAAATCCATAAAATGAAGAAACTAACTTTTCACAACAGCCGCTATAAATCAATTCGCTTTTGTTTTCACGGCGAAATTTCGCTAGACCACACAAGAAAAATTGCGCCAGCTTCTGTGCAATTTTCTCGTACCGGTAGTAAAGTTTTGTATGTTACCTCCTGGTTCATGCTCAAGGCATATTATGTATTTTCTGAACCAGTGTAATGTTTCCAAAAATTATGATTGCCATGTAAAATAAATTATAACTTGGAAATTGTTAATTTATACATATTATCTTTAATGAATATTAAAATAGTTGAAAATTGGTCTATTAAATAATATTTAATCATTTAAGTTCGTTTTGTTTAATTTAATCGTGATTATTTTGTGAACTAATCATTATATTCTCAATTCCACACAAAATAAAGTTCATCACTTTACTTCGTTACGAAACCTCAGTCCAAAAACTCTATATTCCTCAGCGAAACCTTGAAAAGCAGCTCGTTTTTCTGCAGCCAAACAAACTCGCCAAAGGAAATCGCGAAACTTTTCTCCAAGCACGCAAAAGAAACGAGCCAGATAAAAGCCGCGGCAACGAGAGGAAAACGGGGGGGAACAGCAGAGAAAGAGAGAAGGATCGCCGCCAGCTGCTCTCATGATTATGCGATGGAGATAAATAATTTATTGGCGGACGTCTGGCCGGTGGCCAACATTTCAGTCCTCCGCGCCGTGCTCGGGACAATGAAACAAACTACTACTGCGCCGGCAAACTTTGGGCTGCGTTCAACTGCCGGCCCGACGAAAATAAATTCGCGCGCTTTATCACCCGCGAAATTATGCTCTATAATTACGCGACGCCGGGGAGGGGGGCGGGCATTTAAAGCTGAAGCCTTGTTTACAGCCCAGGGTGGATGACCCAATTACTGACAGTGACCCAACTGCGAAGGTTTTCGGAGATTTGAATTTTGTGGGATTGACCAGTGGGGGGCTTTGAGGATGGTTGTTAAGCTTTGTAGTTTGTGACTTTGTTGTTTTGTCGGGTAAATAAACGGGGATTTATACGTGGTTATTTATAGTGCGTGGAGATACGTTTAGAGTAAAATTGTAAAAGTATTGAAAATGTAGGTGGTGTGTTGACGTAAATATTATTGTTTAAAAAATAGTACATTCTCTTCGTTTAAGTAAAGAGTCACTCATTAAAAATTAAAAACACGATAAATCACAACTGAAAAAATATTTCGTCCGCATTGAAATTAGTGAGCGAACTCATTAATTTCAATGCCAACTTTTAAAATTACCAAGCGTAGCTTTTTCTAAAGTTCAGTCGGATATTTACGCGCCAAGTCTGTTAAAAGTCGAATAAATCACCCGGCAAAACTCCACATTAGTCATCGGGCAAACAAAAACGCTTTACCGCATCAGCGCTTAACCCAAATTCTGCTTCGGAAATCAGCTCGCTCGTTTTGTTTTCGTTACCTCGTGCAACAATAGGAAATGATTTAGCTCGCGCTCGCGGCCGTTGACGGGGTTAATTGAGTCGATGCCGCTCGTTAACATAATTTTAAATTGAATCGAAGATTCAACGTCGCACGGCAAAAAATATCGAGAATTCGTCGCGCCTGCATCCCATTGTCTTCTCACGCCTTTGTGCTCACCGTCTCAGTCGTGTGCAGAACGAGCTTATAGAATGTGTAGACTAGCTTAGCTGCGTGCGCTAACTTTTTTTTTTTATGAATTATCGCAGGTTTAGAATTGAACTTTCCCTTGAAAAGTGAAAAATTACAAGTGACTCATGGCGATGATAATTAATGGTTAGTTTCTCGCGTGATGTTTAATAAGTTTGATACTCCTCGATTAAATTTAATGCCTATTTCAGTATGTATGTGTGGTTTATTTTGAATTTCATTCGAAACATACGTAAACTCGATGTGAAAGTTCTGATAAGCATCTACTTCATTGAGTGTGGGTTTTAAATAAATAATTTATTAACTTTATGAGATCTATTTTTATTTATCATGAAAAATGAATTTTAAACCGTTAAGTAAATCACTAATGATGTCTTTGTTTTTTTCTGTTTCAGGTAAGAGAGGGAATTCATTTTACTTCTGGTATTTTAAGCTTGACGATTTTTTTTACTTCTATTTTATAGTTGGTGAGTTAAATTATACTATTAATTAAGAGATTATTTATTCGAATGAAATCATAAGATCAGACTTGATCAAGATTCACGTGAGTACTTAAAAACATCCAGATAAGAAGAAAAAACGATTTAAGATATTTTTGCACTCTTAAAGTGAAAAAAATTAATACGTTAAATATTCAGCATGGTATTAAACCAGTAAATAGCAATCATCGCACAACGTTTTCCTCCACATTTTAAAAACACTGCATTAATATCAATTTTTAACCTAAAAATCAAAACACTGCATTCGTTCGACCCCAACTTAGCATCTTATTTCCAATAGCGCTCAAAGCAACACAGAGACCATTGTATAAGACCTCTCCTATCACCAGGCAAAGTCCCTCGTTTCTTCATTACGTGCGCACTCCATTAGGACTCGTCATACTTACCTTAGAAAACCTATACAATCCAAGCCTCTCTATCTCTCTCCCTCTCTCGCAGCTGAAAGAGAAAGAGGAGTCAGAGAGAGAAAGAGAGAGAGAGAGAAAAGTAGGTGGTAGAGGCTGCAACCGTTTAATGAAACCCAGCCAGGTCTCTCTCGCTCGAAAGAGAGAGAGCAAGAGGAACCGGCTCGTCGACTGCTCGCGGGGCTCACCTCGGCTAACCGGTCTAACCGGTTCTCCCTGCCTCTCGCTCCCTCCTCTCTCTCTCTTTATTTATCCCTTTATACACCTCCATCGCTTTTAAAAGAAGACTGGTAGACGCGCGAGCGCGCGCTCGTTTTCTTCCTGCAGGTATACGGCTGTGTGCGTGCGTGTACGGCCGTATCTGATCCACTGATCTCCAGACTCGTAACGCGAGTTTAACATACCCGACGCGCGCGCGCGCGCGCAAGCGATCTCCTTAAGGAGCGAGACAAACGATGCACACCCACGTATCTCTCTCTCTCTCTTTCGCCTCTCTTCTTTTTCTTTTCATGCGAGGGAGAAGGAAGAGAGGAGGGAATATTGCCTTTTGTGTGCATGTGCGTACGTGTATGCGTGTGTGTGTATGTGTGTGAGGGAAACGGCCGAGAGAGTTACGAGGTGCGAGGCATTGCGAAGCAGTTCTGCAGATTTATCGTGCTTAATGAAATTTACGATGGCTGGCGATTTTTTGCGGATTTGTTATTGTTAATAATGGAAGAGTTTGCGAATGCTGAGTTTAGCGATAGTCGAACGTTTCCGCATCTGCCCACTAGAAAATCAAATTCAAAATTACTTTAAAGTATCGATTGCGCATACTGAAAGCAAAAATTAACGAAGAAAACTTAGCACAACTTTCAAAGCACCCATTAAACTTCATACTCACTCAGTTTCCCTCCTTCTTCAATGAAACTTCAGGCACGAAAAAAACGAGAAACAACTCGACGAGCAATCTCAAAACGCGCACTCCGAATCCTCCTCAATACAACAGCCCTATAGAAAGAAAGGGGGAGTCGAAACACAAACAAGGATACGCATCCAGCCGAGCCCCTTCAAAACGCGCCCGAGCATCATCCAAAGTTCGTCGACTTCGCGAACAAAGAAGAGAAAAAAACAGAAAAACCCCGGCGAGAAAGAGAAAAAGATTCTGCATACGCAAACTCGAAAAGAGGACCACTAGACTAACGCACACTCACGTATACACATCCGCCCTTCTTGTAATTAAAAGAAGGAAAAAAAACGGAAGGGGCGAAAAAGAAGGAATTGGAGTTATACGCGCGCATGGGCGGATATATCACACAAAGGTCTGACCCACTCCAAGCGAATCGGCGTCGTCGACCTCCTCGATACATTTCTCTATCTCTCCTTCTTCTCTTTTCTGCCGTCGTCGTCGAGCTCGGAATTTATCATCCGTCTCGTTGTGCAATTCAGCGTCTCTACTGTGTATATATGTATATAAGTGAGCGCCTCGTCGATGATAACGACGAGTCGTGAGCGAGTGCATATGTATATGTTTATATACATGTATATGCACTGGATTCGTATCGGCGCGTAATGATTCAGTAGCTCTCGGAGTTCGGCTAATATCGTCGGAAGATGCTGCTTTGAACGTCTGAGCCAGCCAGGCTCAACGTTATATAAAGTTTTGAAGATCGCTGGGAGACCGTAATAGCTGAATTTCCACGATGTTTACATTCGCGAATACAGAAACAAGAAAAATAAATACGCCTCCAGGTGAAACTATCCATAAAAGCTCGATCGCATCTCGTAAAACCATAAAAATCGATCGCTTCCAAAGAGAAAAAACACCAAGCTCTACTTCAAAAACTCCAAGCTGCAGCCGGAGATAAAAAGAAGAGGAAAAAATCGACAGACACCGAAGAGTAAAAATAACAGACAAACAGCTTCCTTTCGTCAAAAGACCTGTCGAAGCGTCTGTAATTTCTGGGTAATTGCATAGCCGCGCGCGAGGAGCCCGCGGCGCAACGGTATTTAAGCCTCGAGCTCTAATTCCTGGCTCGTCTCGCCGCGCGCTCGCGCCCGCCCATGTAATTTATGCGTTCCGTCATATTTCGTCTCTCTCTCCTTCTCGCTTCGCGTGTGCGTATACGTGTGTACTCCCCAAAAAAACGTTTAACGCGGCCACGCGTTGTATACCGGGAAAGGCGAACACGTGCGAGCTAGGGACTCACGCAGAGAGAGAGAGAGAGAGAAAGGCGGATTATTTATAGCCGCGTTTCGGATAGTTTGTTTTGTCTTTGAGAATGTTTGGCGGAGCGATTAGGCGTTAGTGTGGCTGAAAATGGGATATAATGTTGTGTGTTGATGAGTAGGGGTGAATGGCTGTATTGAGTTTGAATGTTTATGGGCTTGAAATTGTTTAAAAAACTTGTTTTGAAATTCCACAATATAAAAACACCCATAGTAAGAATATCCAAGAAGAAAATTAACTAGTTAGGCTCTAATTACGACGTAAGAGAGTTTCTTTATTATTAATGTAATTGTGGTAGTAGATTAAGCTTGTGTTAGAGCCTTGTTAGGATCTAACAAAATTATAAACATTCGACCTTACTAATTAAATTTCTTCTCAGGATAATACGACTCACAAAGAAAAAAGTAAAAAAGCATTACTAACGAATCTTCCATCCTAAAAAATGAATGAAAATGACACAATCTCCCTCACGAACGCCTCTATGAAACTCTAACCTAAGAGTCCTGCCTCTCCCCATCTCCAAGCTGCAAGGGTTAAAGCCAACAAAAAAAAGCATCAGCCAAAGAACAGCTCATCAGCTGCTGCTGCCGCGTAGCTGGAAGCCGGTGCCCTGAGAAAAACTAAGATACACCCTCGGGAGAGGAGGAGGAGCCGGAAATTCGAGAGCGCATCAGCCTCTATTCTGCGCCCTCGCGCGCACGCGAAAGCGCTCTCTCTTCTCTTTTTTTCTTCTCCCTCCTATCTCTCTTCGTTCCCCTCTGCTTTTTGCGGCCTCCTCGTCGCAGCTCTCTCGTGGCCCGGCGGGCAAAAGGAATTCGAAATTGCCGCTGAGCGCGCATGCCGACGCCATATGGCGACGACGACGAAATCTGCGCCGCCTCCCAGAGGATTCCCTTTCATCTTTACACGCGCACACGTACACAGAGCGAGCTGGTGATGAGCCTGTAGCGCGAAATAATTATCAGGCTTTAGCTCGTGTGTTGGGTAGACTTGACAATTAGTCCGGTTTATTGATATTTTAGAGAGCGAGAGAGCCGTAGGGACAGCGTGGAATCGAGCGTGGTGTGATGGAATGTTCTGAAAAGAAGTTGCTTTGATCGAGAATATTTTTCAAGTAGTACTACTGTTACAAAACTGTATCGATTCATCGTTTGACGTTATACTTTCAATGCAGGATGCAACGCTCCTGACACCACGTCACTTCTCACCTCAGCCACGTGCACTTCATCTGCATTTCAAGCAGCCACAACCATTTAAGGCCCTCCTTCTCGTACACTTTCGTTCTCGAAAATCCGTCCAAGTGTTGAGCCAGAGTCAACCCTTTCCCACGAACGCGCGTGACGCAACACGAGAGGATAAAACAAAGAGAGAACTTCTCCTCGAAGTTCAGGCCCGTTCGAAGGGCCCCTGAGCTACCACAAGTTCTCGAAAGCTGATCCCTCCAAAAAGAAGATGAAGTTGAGGCGAGGAGAAAGGCCCATGACTTGCTTATATACCGATATCCTCTTTGGAGCTCTCGTACCTATATTATACATGCATCGAGAGAAAAGAGCATCGATGACTCAGGCTCGAGCAGAGGTCGAGCCGAGGTCATTGTGCAGTCGGAGATGCGTCTCGTTGCCAGCAGAACAATCAACAAGTCGATAAGAGAGGAGAGCGATATGGTTTTGTTGCTCGATCTGCTCGTCTGGTACAGAGGAGCACACGTATAACACAGGGGATTGATGATGGATATCGGATATATTGTCGTGGACGCGCGAATGTTTGTATTCAAATGAGATTCGTCTCATGTCTTCGATTACACGAGTTCCACGTGTTGTTGTGTGGCTGCAAGAGCGGCTTTGTACATGAGAAGGCTTTGGTTAAAGATAGATTTGAGCCCGAGTTGGTGGTTACATTAAATGTGTTGGAGTGGTTTAGAAGATGGTATCTTCATGTCCGATTTTGGTTGCATCTGGTCTCATACTTGATTTACAAGATGTTGGATTGTGTATATCATAGAGACTACTTTTGATCGATACCGACCGTTGATAAATCTCACAACAGCATTCCACCAAGTGTGAACAAACACGTCGCAGGAATAGACACAGCATCTCATTACCATAAGCTTTGCACAAATTACTAGAAACACGCGCGCCGCTACGTTACAAACACCACTCTAACACATTCCAACACAATAACCGTAAGCAACACAGCCATGGGAAAACCAGGATCACAGCGCGCCTCGCTTCCCCCAAGAGCTCGAAAAACAATCGCTCATAAAAATTTATGAAAACTAGATCCAACGTCCAGATGCAGCGCGAGCGCTCGTCAATACATACCTATATATAAAACAGGCCCCGCTGCGGAGAGTCGCGCTCTCGAGTCGAATGCAAATCGCGCGTCAGCTCGCCGCGCGGCTCCTTCTCCAGCGCACGCGCGCCATGAAAACGAAACCCGTTCGGTGTGTGTATATGCCTCAAGGACAAAGCGGTGATATTCTCTCCGCGACTCGCGCGCACACATACATTATTTATATATACCGAGCTGCAAGTTCGCGCGCATAACTGGCTGGCCATCAGCATACGTATATATATATACGTACAGTCGTCGCCGTGCGCGGCGAATGCAAAGTCGGGCATGACCTTATCGGAGCCCGGAGCTCTGAGGTCAATTGCCCCCCTCGGCCGACATGACAAACTCTGACGTCATCCTGATAAATTCGATGATTGCGCGCCGACGAGCGGCTGGCACTTTTTTTTTAAAGGGGACAAGACGAGAGGTTCTTGGATTGGTTTTTTTAGGCATCTTTGGGTTTTGGGTATAGATTGGTGTTGCCTAGGGTAGTTGTTTTTGAATAAAAGGAAAATTCATGCGCACTTAATTTTGTCATGCATTTGATCAATAAAATTTTGAAAAATAATCAATAAAATTTTAAGAAAGGAAAATTGTTAGAGAAAAAAATATGCAAATTTGATCTACAGAAATTCTAATGCTTCCAAATTCCAATTTTAAATTCCATTTTAAATTATGATGTTTTCATTCAAGTGTCTGTTTCCTATTTCCGATTTTTATACAGAATGAGACTATAACCAATTGTCCACATATTATTATCAAGATTGCAAAGCACTGATTTCTAGCACTCTTTTTATTAAAACAACGCAAAAACTAACCCACAAACGTTCCAACAAATAAAGCCACTAAAACCTATAACGACGCTGAATTAAATTGTTCTCAAACGTTTCACGTGCCAACTGTTCGCTTTAATTTTTTTCTGATTTACGACTACTTACGCCGCGCCATTGAGGAAAAAAAAATGCCGAGCTTAAAAAACAGAACGCGAGCCAGGCGGAGAGCAAAAAAGCGAGCAACACAGAACTAAATCGAGCGTGAATCCGCTCTTGGAAAACGGTCCCGAAAGAGAGACGCGTGAAACTATTTTCGAGGGATCTCCCGCACACCCGAGCTCAACTCGTAAATCCAAATAACCGATCTCTCACTTTTTCTCGCCTGATTTTTGTTTAGTCTCCGAGTGAGGTTTGTATTTATTATTTTTTTTTTTGGCAGTGACTATGTGTTTTTGCAAAATGAAAATATGATTTTTCACAGGTGGGGATTATATATTTATATTGATATGAAATTGCGTAGACTGTCGTTTTTTTGGGACAAAAAGAATTCCC